>JANHFR010005318.1:59137-75312 GCA_032468015.1 Mimophis mahfalensis
ATAAATAAATAAATAAATAAATAAATAAATAAATAAATAAATAAATAAATAACTAACTAACAGGGGAAGAATCGGGTTTGTGTCATCCTACATACCCCCCAGGTATTTGAAGGTGGAGGGGTTTGAGAGCGGCATGGCATCTGGTCCTTAGCTTCCAGTGAGTCCATAGAGAGCAGTGGAAGGTGTGGAGTTCACATGTGCTGTACACAGACGGGCCATGTGAAGCTGCTGTCTGGTGCCCATTGTAGTGGGCCAGAGTATATTGTGATGGCTTGCCGGTCAGTTTTGGGGGTTGGGGGTGGCAGTTCATCCATTTTATGGAGATGGAGGCATGGAGTGAATGTGTAATTCCCACAGTGCTTGTCTCTGGAGGGCTAGTAATGTGTGTGGCAAGTTTGGTGGGGATTGGTGCAGGCACTGAAGAATGTATATGCCATGTATGCACACACACACACACACACACACAAACACACACACCCTTTATATATATAGATTAGGGTCAAGGCAGGCATTTTATTACTTGCCAGCACCAGAGGTAACCAATTTACTAAGGTCACAGAGCAGAACTTGTTAGTTTGTGGATAGTGCTTATTAGTGAGGTGCCACATTACGAAAGAAAGGCCATTTTGGAAAATAACTTGTTCAAGCAATCATTCCACTTTGTGAGGTTTTTCTTAAAGGAGAAATGGGTAAAGTGCAGAACATACAGCTTCTTCATAGATTTATTTATTTTTTAGTCTAATTTTTATCACAAGCTACGCTGTTGCCAATACAAAAAACAAAAACAAAAACAACCAAAAAACAACCACCAGGTTTAGAAAGCACATGAATATCCACCTCCTCAAAAATAGAGAGGAGAATCAATCTGAGCCACACAAGTGTGATGAAATGTTCCTGATCTGTTTGCAAACACATTCATCACATACTGTTCTGTTGGAAAAATCACAAAGTCTACATGCTAAGTCACAAACCATAACATACAAGTCACAATGGTACACACAGCAAGTTAAACCAAAACCAAGCAATAAATATTATGTATGTATTACATAATTATCTTAATGGGAAATGATGGTCACTGAGTGCTTTCAGTATTTTCTGATTTTATATATTAAGATTCTAATTCAAACCTGGTAGAATTAAATATATATTAGACATTAGCTTTTGTTTAAGTACTTACTAATGCAATTAGGAGGGTATATACATCATGATGATGATGATGATGATGATGATGATGATGATGATGATGATGACGACAATGTTTTTGTATAACTGTAACACTTATAAAACCAAAGCTACAGCACTTACAAAGTCAATGACAACAACATGATGGTATGTGCATTTGTGAATTTGTCTTCATACAAACCAAAGGTATGAAAAATTGGAAGATGTGGAGAGACCTGGTTCATAGAAATGCCAAGAGTCAAACTGAATGGACATCATCATCTTCATCCTCAATCTTCTTCTTCATACAAACCTGGTCATTACATATGTGTGTTGTGATGTCTGAGCAAGTATATAAATTCTGGGGTTTGCATGATGATGTCAGCATACATGTTTGGTCATTTGGCCTGATTTCCTTCCCCTGGATGAAAGGAAAACCTTTGGAAGTGGAAGTCAGTAAAAGTTGCTTACAATCTCTACAGCAGTTAGCATTTAGGGACACTGGGGGCAAGTTGTGGTTTGATGTTGTTATCCTGCTCTACTGCACCAAAAGGAGTTGGAAATCAGTGGAAATTTTTTCTGTTTCCGACTTCCTTTCCACATTTTTCCCTTCCCCTTCCCCTTCCCCTTCCCTATTTCTCCTTCTTTTTGCTTTTGCATATTTTTATGTATATCATAAATTAATAAAATTGTTATTATCAGAAAAAAGAAGCTGCAACTTGCTTGCAGGAAGCCTTCCAGTAAACTTGAAATAAGTTGAACTATATTTAATTATGGTAGGGCAGGAGGTGAGTATTAAAGCTAGGAATGAGAATCAGGTGCCTTTGGGAGGCAAATCATCCTTTCCATTCTCAAAATCTCTTAATTCTTCCTAAATCAGCCCAAATTTCATTGTTAACATTTAGTTATCTTGGCCCTATGTTTTAGAACCATATTTTGAGCAATTTTTAAAGACTTCTTTGGTAGATTTTAAGGGTGGTAAATGGGAGAGGATTTCAGATGCTAAGTAACAGCAAAATAATTGCTACCCAAACCTTGTCATTTTAATGACAAATGATGGCAGAAGAAGGGTGATAGAGGCTGCTTTTAGACTATACATCTTAATTTGGTAAAGGTTTGATTTTACAGTAGCTACATTACTGCTTTAAGGAAACAAAAGGAAATTATTAGGTAAACAGGATAATATGCTCATCAGTGCACATAATTGTAGTGCTGCCATCAAATACAAGCATATCGGCTGTAGATATTGCTGGTCATTAAGCTTTAGTAGTACTGAGTAGATGTGTAAGTACATACTCAGAACTGAGTAGGAGAGCAAGTTATGTAGCCAAGACAGTTTAAATAAATAAATCTATAAGGAAGCTAGCAAATAATCTGTAGGCATCCAGTAGGCAAAACAAGGTCAAGAATTATAAAGATTTGCACTCAAAATGGATTCATTATATTTTGACGTAGGTGAATACAGATAATCCTTACTTACAACAGTTTGCTTAGTGATTGTTTGAAGTTACAATGGCACCGAAAAAGGTGATACGACCATTTTTCACACTTATGACTGTTGCACCATCCCCATGGTCACATGATTTACATTAGGATACTTGACAGTTGTCTCACATTTATCATAGTTGCAGTGTCCCAGAGTCACGTTATCACCTTTTGTGACCTTCTGACAAGCAAGTCAATGGGGAAACCAGATTCACTTAACAATTGTGTTAATAATTTAACAACCACTGTCATTCATTTAACAAATGCTGAGAAAAGCTGTAAAATAGGGCAAAACTCACTTAACAAATTTCTCACTTAGAACATAAATTTTGAGCTCAATTGTGGATGTTGAGGACAACCCGTAATTAATTCATGTTGTAATGTAAATGAAGAGAAAGAACACAGCGTCCACATGCTTTCAAAGGTCATTTCTAATGTTGTTGAACACTGCCAAATGGCTGTGATTTCTATAATTATTTAAAGATTCCTTAATAATCCCATTTTCATGGCAAGTAGGCTTTCCCCCCAACACTTTTGTTGAATTTCCAACAAAAAATTATTATGTGTTAATGTTTATCTAGTTAATTTTCACAAGTCAATTCCAAACACTGCCAAGTAGTGTAACCGCTATATCATTTGGATGCTTGTTAACATACAAATATGCAGGGTCATTTCTCTCTCTCTCTCTTTAAACCAGTCCATTTGTTGGTTGGCTAACTTTAATGCCAAGTTTTACTTGCTTGCTTTTCTATGCTAATGCCATCCGATACCCTGCAGCTAAGAATATATAGATATATACTTTATATTTGTCAGATCTTCAAAAGTTTTTTTTTTCCACCTTCATGCTGTGTCTCAAGATAAAAAACTAAGAACCAGTAACTCTTTTCTTTTTACATTTTCAAAGATTGCTCTGCTTGATCAGATCAGCTAGGACTCCAGTCAATTGCTTTGTAACCAGCAATGGTCATCCAATTTTGAGGACACCGTAAGATCACAGGAGCTTATTGGTGAATTTGAGTGTCCAAGAGACATGGAGGGGAAAAAAAATTCTATAGCTAAACACCATCCTAACATTTGTCATTCCAGAATGTGTACAAAAGTCTTTCATTTCACAGAATTTATGAAAATGCTCATTAGCTATGTTCATATTAGCATAATCTGCATTATACCAGTACTTACATAAACTTCACTGTAGCTCAAACTTGCCAGTAAAAATTTAACTGAACTGGCAATGTTTGCCCAGGGTTGAATTAACTTCCTACTTTTGAGGCTTAAAAAAATCATTGCCCAAAAGAATCCAAATGAGGTCACCTCTGAGAATGAGTTCCATTGAAGAACAACAATAAGGAAACTAACTCCTTGAAAAAGTCTCCTAGGGACACCATCAGGCTAAGAAGAGTCAATTTATGTTCTTGGCAACTGTGGAACAAAAATTCTGGACTAATAGATTATCAAAGTGTGGCACTGAGAATTATATCAGGAAAATGGAGGAGAAAAGGCTTTAAAATGGCTTGGGATCAAATGTTATGGTAGTAATTGGCAGGGGAAGAGGGTTGGAAGCTGATGTCTAGCCATTGTAGAGAGAAGAAGACAGACATGGCTCCCTTTAGGTTGCTACTTAATCAATCAAGGTGTTTTGATAGCATTTCAAGTATTTTGAACAGGTCTCTGGGGCACCTTTAGGTACTCTTCACCAAGTCAAAAGGTACTGGCCCATCTTCACCTCCCCCATTTGCAATTTTGTGAGCTGTGGACATTCTTTGGAGGCAAACCCCCTCCCCCCAAAACCCTGTACATGATGAGTTGCACTCATACAAATTTCAGTTCTGCTATAGCAGGGGTGTCAAACTGGCAACCCATGAGCCAGATATGTTACACAAAGGCCACACCCTCCCCAGCTCCATGAATGGGACAAAACATCACCAAATATCACATGAGGGCAATGTGATGAGGCGAGTTTGACACCTGTGTGTTACAGCATTGCTTGCAAGAAAAACTTCAGCTTTTCACATAAGGACCCTCAGCATGTCAAATAAAGTAAGAGCGTTCCTGAAATAATTATTTACACTTCAGAGGTGACAAATATAGTCAAGTACAGAATGCGTGTAACTTTAATTGTTGTCCCTGAATATGTGGTTAGTTTTCCTATCTCCCAAAAGCTAGTAAAGTTTAATTCTTGCCATCTCAAAGAAGAGAACATATTCTTTGGCTTGCCTCTTTTCAAGAAATTACTTCCCAGTTGCTTGATCCCCACATTTCTTCAAATGTTCTCTCTTCCTTACATTTTCCCGATTCATGGAATGTGGACAATCCTACCGAATTCTGTTTTGATTCTGGGGAATACAGTAAGAACAGGAAACAGCAGGTAATTTCTGTGCACTTCCTGAACTTGCTTAGTGTTTGATGACTGTAGCATCAGTGGTGGGATTCAACCAGTGTAACAACTGGTTCAGTGAGCACATGCGTGCAGCAATTGAAAATTGCCCATTTTCAACCCTAATACCTTTTACTGCAGCCCCAGTGAATAAAACAGTTGAGGTGTGGCAATCTGCTATGCCAGGTAAATCAGCTGAACTGCAAAACAAGGCTAGGGAAGGGGCAGGTGGGCAGGGCATCACCAAAACTATCAGTTCACCTGAACTGGTCAGAACTGGTAGAATCCCACCCCTGCATCGCATATGCTTTTAGGTATTGTTGAGCCACAAGCCTAGGAGAGCATGTATCAAGTGGTTTGCTTTCTAGTTCAGAGAGAGTTTGAATTCAGCTATTGAATTCTACGGTAGCTTTATTTCAAGACAATCCAAATTTAGCAGTCAGTGGAATTTCCATTCATGTGAAAACATTTAAGCAACATAATTATTTTTGTTATGACTGCATATATGAGAAGAGGTTGACACTCTGGAAACAGTACAGAGAAGACCAACAAAGATGATGGGGGGCTGGTGGCTAAAATATATGAAGAATGATTGCAGGAACTGGGTATGGTTAATCTTGAGAAAAGAAGGACTAGGGGTGACATGATAGCCAGTGTTTCAATATTTGAGGGGCTGCCACAAAGAAGAGGGAGTCAACTTACTTCCCACCAGAAGGCAGGACAAGAAATAATGGGTATAAACTAATCAAAGAAAGAAGCAACCTGGAATTAAGGAGAAAGTTCCTAACAGTGAGGACAATTAACCAGTGGAACAGCTTACCCTCAGAAGTTGTGGGTGCTTCATCACTGGAGATTTTTAAGAAGAGACAGGACAGTCACTTGTCTGAAATGGTATAGGGTCTCCTGATTGAGCAGGGGGTTAGTCTAGAAGACCTCCAAGGTCTCTTCCAGCTTTATTCCGATTGATTGATTGATTGATTTAGGTTAGGTTCAGGTTGAGCCTATTTTCAGCCCATTTACCTTTACTCTAATGAGGGCTAGCTGTCCCAAAGAAATAGTAGTGTTCTTTAGTTCTTTGTATATGTGGAGATATTGTCACAACAGATGTATCAGATTTTGGCACAAATGTCTCACTAACATTTACAGTGCTGATAATGAAGCAGCGAGGGAAATATTACTTGCTCATCAACAAAAATGACTTTTTTGTTTTCAAAAAACAAGAAGAACAGGCAAATAGAAGCGATTAAACAATTGTGTTATTTAAGTTTTGCTTGAAATGCATTAAGGATATTTGCTCTGCTTATCTCTGCAGTAGTTTCACAGCATTTTCTTACAAAAGCCAGCTGGTGAATTTTGTACAGTATTGGATAATTGTTTTCAAGAAAACATTCCCAGGCAAACCCCCTTGCTGGGAAAAAAAAAAAGCTTATTATGCTCTTTCTCATTTATGAACAGCGAAAGCCATCCCTTTTGCCCCTTCAGTAATAGCATGCTTTGGTTCAGCCGAACTGTTGAAATGTATTTCTATAGTCTTACAACACTCAAATCAATTGCCAGTTCAATCTCTTACAGAAATCTTAAGTGTCAGTGGGGGAAAAACCATCAAACACCTCCCCCCCCCTCACATACATTCTCTCTTTTTCTCTAATACTTCATTATTCATGCCACGCTATCCACCACTTCTACAGAAAGTAGGTTTGGATGTGTTGCCTCACATTTGGTATGATACAGAGACTGGTATTAACAGTCTTGGCATATTCACAGATTTTCTTTTCAATCTCAACCCCTTGAAGAAGTGGTCTGTCAGGATCATATGCGCACGATGGAACAAGTACCAGGCTACCTTTCCCAAAGGTGCTTTTTCAAAAGGCAACTGGATTTTGTTTTTCCTTGAAGATGTTTCATTTCTGAAGAAGCTTCTTGGATGAGCAATGAAACAACTTCAAGGAAAAACCAAGTCCAGCTGCCTTTTAAAAAAGCACCTTCGGGACAACCATGACTTGGACGACTGAGAATCTCCATTGATACACAGCCTTCCTCTTTTGAGCTAGCATTGGCCATGTTCTCTTATCTCTCTGAAAACTGCATCTTGAGTAGGTTGGTAAATCCATATTTCCTTTTCTTCTTGGACCTTAACCAGCTCTTCTGCCTGTGACAAGCCTATAGAAATAATAGCAAGCTTTATCCTTTGTATTTGAAATGATGTTGGCACACTTGTCTGAGCTGCAGGAGGTGGGCAGCTGCAGTGCACTGTCTTCCAAAGCTCTCCTTAAAACCCTGTGCCACAAAGTGGAGTCTTGAATGTTTGCCAAGGACTATGAAAGCTTATCAAATGTTCCATATCTGCATTTGGCAAGCAAGTGGATTCCTATCTTTGACACAAGGTCATTAATGACTAACGATATGAAGTATTCAACAGTATCTAAGAATAGATATGCAATATAAATTGTAATTGTTTATCGTGGTGTTTAGCATATTCGGTAATTAGCTTGTAGATATCCTTGCAAAGCAACCTCACATGTTTTGGGTTTTTTTTTTACATAGATACAAATTGTACTAGGTGCCAGCAGCAAATCACATGCTAGAGCTAACTTAATCGGGAATAACGTTAGCATAGTCCTATAAGTAAATATAAAATTAGGATTTACTCTCAAGTAAAAATATATGGTACAGGAGCTTCAGACCTTTTAAAATATTACCTAGGAAGCATGTCCAAATCCAACAAATTGGAAGATATCAAATATATTTTTAAAAAACCCACACCAAACCTGAAATTAATTTTTTTCAAAACTAAAATTTGAGGACCCAGATTGTTGGGGGCAATAAATTGACTTTGTAAGTCAATAAGCTGACTTTGTATCTTAGGGGGGCTGAAAGCCCTAATAAACAGGTCTATACAAAGAATGATGGCAATTGCTATAGTGTATTGTAAGCCGCCCTAGGTCTCTGGATAAGGGTGGGATATAAATGGGAAAAAAAAAATCACACTCAGTCTTTGAAGAATGAAAATGGAAAATGTGATTGGTAATGTTTCTGTGGTTATATCCTTGATTTTCTCCAGCCTCAAGAATGACTACATTTTAATGGGTTCTAGCTATTGAGGAACTCTTCACCTTCAGGGGTCCATCACCTACCACCAGTACACAATTTGGCTTCAATCTTTTTATAATTCAATATGTAGCTAAAAATTGAGTCAATATTTCTTAACATTTGAGTTATCAGTCAGACCAGGAGCTTTAGGCTTCATCACTGTAGCAAACAACTGAAATGTATCCTGCCTTTGTTTTTCTTACAACAATGGGGGGTGATGCATCATTACTTTTATTTTGTCCTGTAAGATAGATATAGTCTATTTCCTTAATGCCTAGTAATAATCATCACTTCTGCAATCAAGGTTCTGAGTTGAAGACTAAACCTCAGACTTTATGACTATACTATCTAGCTGCTACTACGTCGTCATCTTCACCAACTTTTCCTCCACTGTAAATATTACCAAATCTTTCCATCTTTGTGCTTATAATCATCTTTTTGTAGTTATCAAACACAAAAACAAAATTTCATGGATTTTTTTCCCAACTGTTGCCATCAGTCCCAAGAGGAAGACTTCTGATCTCAAAGTATAAATTAATCTTTAAAATTAAGTGAATCAGTGTATGTATTTGAATCATTTTTTCTAGCTTTTTTTATACAGCAACCAAGCATAATAAATTGTTGCTTCTTCTAGTTAAGATTTCCAACCTAAATTTTAAGTGCTTTTAAACATTCTAGACAAATTCTCTGATGTCATTTACCAATGGTACATGGTTTATAAAAGTTCTCTTTATTGCATAGGGTAAATTTCAGTCCACATTTTCCATCTCTATATTGTAACTAATTTTTTTAGCCCATTTTATTATACATTAGTACAAATTTCAGTAGAAGGCTACCAACTATATGTTCATTATTTGTGCACAATTCTATTTCAAACTATTTCAAATCTCACTGTTTTCTCTTGATTTTGTTTTGTATTCCCCTTGACAAAAATTTAGCATCTCACAATATTTTAACCCTATGTGTTTGCCAGTGCTCTGGTTCTTGTGCAAAGAGCCACATAAATGTCTTCGGATACAACCTGAGCTTTTATCTCTTCCATATTCTCAAGTCTGCAGGTCTGACATAATGATTTTTTAAAAACCACATTAACATTGCATTTATTGTACCATGCCAAACAAATTTCAAGTTCTTTCTAACCCCACAATCCTATTTCTCAGCAGAAGCCATTCTTTTACCCAAATCAAACAGCAAGCTGCAAAACAATTTCAAATCAAATAAATCCAATCCTCTTTTTTATTTGCATCTTCTACCACCTTATATTTAATTCCTGTGTTTCTGTCCTTGCCACACAAACTTACACATATCCTTTTGCCATTGTTTAAGTGGTGCATCAGTTGTCAAAATAGGTATTGTCCAAAACCAAAACATCATTCAAGGCAAGCTTCTTGTTATATTTTCTAAAGCTATCAATATCTCAGTATCATATAGTCATTTTCAAATGGGCTCAGACTCGTGCACCATACACTTTCTGCGCCATTATGTTTCCTACCAAAACCAAATTATAGACTTTAACTCTCAGCTGTCAGATACTATTTTAGCAGCCTGTTAAGCAAAATAAGAGAAAAGAAAACCCCTGTGACTTTCTAGATTATTGTTGTGATATTGTTTGTTCTCCCTGCCCTGAAACTGATTTGAGCTTGCAGAGGTGATCTTCCTGAAGTGCTATGTTGATCATGAAGCATTTCGAGTTTTCTTCTTCTAACATTTTGACAGCCTAATTTTCCCTTTTCTGTTTCATCTTCTAATGTTGCAATTCTATTGTGCTGGACTCTTTTAATGATTCCTTCAGCCAACTGGGGCCTCAAAACAGATGATAATGGTCAATAGACACATCATTGGGGGAAATGAATTGATAAGAAAGATTTATTCAGAGCAGTTTGCCTAAAGTCTCAGACAATGTGTTCCCAACATCTTCTATTCCGTTTGCCCTGGGAATTATAATCTGAGGCTTCATGTACCATCTTGCGTGCTTCCTGAAAGACCCTGCAAATATTGCTTCCATCTTATAATATAATAAAGGGGAAACATTTATAAAATGAAGAGGGGGTTGCATGCTTGGTATAACTGAGTTTGATGCTGTTTCATTCCAAGTCTTAAACATTTTGGTATTGACTCTCTCTATATTTCAAGAGTGGGTTTCTAACCTACAAATGTGATTCTTTGGTCTTTCAAATGGGGTGAGGTTGTGCACTCGTTTTAGCTGTTTGGCAACTTTCAATAGCACACTTAGCTAGGGACAGGAGGGAACAGAAAATATACATTCCTGGATTGTGTTAGATCTGAAGATCAGGCATGGGAATGAGGACTCAGGAAGCCAAGAGTGATTTAACACAACAGCTCTTTAATACATAGTGAGGTCCCAGCAAACGGCTGGGGAAAACTCTGTTCCTTTTATACTGTGTGGCCCAGCCCATTAGCCAATGGGTTGGCCAGGATTTCCTGCCAAAATAATTCAAATATCTAACAGATTGTATCAAGATAGAAATGCATTAAACAAACAAACGAACAATAATTAAAGCAAAAGGGAATAAGATGCATCCATATCAATAGCATATCTGTAATAAGAGAGATGTATGCCTTTTTTTGCTTCAGATAATGATACTTGGAGGTTTTTCTTTCTTTTCTTCTCTTTTTAATCATCCCCACCCACCCACAAATGCTTATGGCACTCAGTGGAGTATATTTTAGATGCAGAGTATTTCTAAAGCATTCCTTATGAAACATTGCATGAGGCCTCAGAATTTAGGTCAGAATAACAGAGTTGGAAGGAATTTTGGAAGTCTTCTAGTTCAACCTGCTACTCCAGCAAATGGCTGCCCAGTCTCTTCTTAAAGTCTCCAGTGATGTTGCACTCCAGTGATGTTGCTCCAGTGATGTTGCACCCACAACTACTGAAAGCAAGATGTTCTACTGGTTAATCATTCTCACTGTTAGGAAAGGTCTTCTTAGATTGCTTCTCTCCTTGGTTTCTATCCATTGTTTCTTGTCTTTACTTCTGGTACTTTGAAAAATAGGTTGACTTCCTCTTCTTTGTGGCAGCCCCTCAAATTTTGGAATATTACTATCATGTCACCCTTAGTCCCTCTTTTCACTAGACTAGAGAAACCCAAATTTCTACAACCATTCTTCATGTTTTAGCCTCCAGCCTCCAGCCCCCAGTCATCTTTGTTGCTTTGTTCTGTACTCTTTCCTTAGTGCAAATCTCAGTGGAAGCTATTGTTAACCAAAGTTGGACATGAACAGTCACGGCATGGAACGAACTGGCACAAAACAAGATTCCACTGGTGAAAAATGCTTTATGAAAAAAAGAAGTACACTCAATGGATAATAATTTAATAACGTTTAATAATTACAAACAAAAACATTTTAATAATACAAATTCTTTTTTGATTAGTGTGCTTACCCAATCTTCCTTTGCTTTTTTTCTTTCGCCATACATTACACTATGGAAGGGAACTGAGCAAGCAATGGGTAAAGTTGAGGCAATATAAAAAAATCTCAGCATGATCTTTTTATTATTGAATTTATTATTGATTCAGTCCATCATATGGCATGAAGCCAACTGGATGGTTTGATTGTAATCAACTGTTGTATCACAACCAGGAACAAGCAATTTAGATCATAAAGGTTTGAGATATTACCATCAGTCTTCCAAAAACATGGGTAGTGGGAAAGAATTTGGGGAATTCAATTCAATTTAATGTATCTGCAGATCAGGCTGCCTATTCTTGGTCAAGTATGAAACATTGAATGTTTCTGTAGCCTAGAATGCTCTGTAGAATGTTTCACAAAACCTCAAACATAAAATTTCTGAATGATAAGATGTCATTAAGTTCTCATTCATTAGCTGGAGTGAAACCGAGGCCTATAAATGAATGTCTGAACCTTCCTTTCATAGAGAAGCTAGGATAAAACCTCTTGAAACTTTGTATATTAAGAGGGTGTGAGTGGAGAAGAAGACATACATTGCACAAAAGGATCGAGAAACTCCTATAAAGCAACCAGAATCCATCAGCCAAGTAGGATTGCCTATTTTGGACTAAAAATAACTGAATATATAACTGTAAACATGTCAGCTAAATTGCACATTGGATAAGAAGCAGAAAGTAAGGAGCAACCCGCACAATAAGACATTCTATAAATGGATGACATGGAAAAAAACACACACCCCGAAATAAACCAGGAACCTTTGCAAGGATTTGCATGCATGATCTCCCAAATTCAATCTCCAGATAGGATTAGAAAATTCTGTTTTAAAATACTGGAGACCTGTTGGTGTCAAATAATGATACTGGCTTAGGAAGACTGATGGTCTAATTTAATGTAGGCCAGACTTGTTATTGTTTGAAATGTACCAATCTATACAAGCTGAGAAAAGCAGATGCACTATACCACCACTGCAGGCACACCAGGAAAAAAAAGTTTGGGGATCCTGCCCAAAGAAACTGGTTTACTATGTTAATTAGACTCCAATGGGAAGTTTGTAAACCCAGTCGAGGAAGGGAAGTTAAATGTCAGCTCTCGTGACAGTCTAAACAGATTATATTGGAAAATGAGCTATACTTAAACTAAGCATAACATTCTGAATTGACAGTGAGCAGAACTGTTAGTAGGGATGGTAAATAAAGAATAAACATATTTATTCATATGCCTCCTGAACTGCAATGTGTTGACACATTCCAGGCACTGAAAACAAACCTAGCTTCAAAGGTCTCAGCAATTTGGCCATAATTTGGGGTCACTAATTAGGCGCCCTCTATATTACATCCAGTTTAGTTTAGGAGTTTAGATGTTGGATTCAAACCAGGCAGAGTTGGGTTCAATTCCAACCTCATCCACAGAAGCTTATTGATGACTTTTGGCTAGTTTCTTTTTCAGCTCAGCCTGTCTTTTAGGGTGGTTGTTCTGCAGAGGGAGAAAGAGATTGACCTTGAATGTCGGCTTCTCAGAGTCAAAAAGTTGAATAGATTTTGCCTGCTTTGTCACTAAGTATCTTTTTTTCCTTTCCATTAACTTTCACCTTGTATAACTTCCCATTGTGTCTACAAGCAGGAGGGTTTTTTCCTCCCAACTGTATGAAGAAGACAGCATTTGAACCCAGGAGTTTTTATGTGCAAAATTTGCTTCTGGTCATCTTTACGTATTTGGTGACCAAAGGAAGTACTGCTAATGGGAATTTCTGCTCCTATTAACAGGAAGGGGACAGGCAATGGCTATTAGAGTCACACTAATGGTGTCACATCAAATCATGTTCCAACATCTGATGTTGACTTTAAACTCAACTAACCTTAACATAGGTCTTGCGCCTTCCTCTATTCTTCTTACTCTTATTTTTTTTTGGCCATATAGCTCATATTAGTAAATTCAACACCAATAAAAAATTATGCACAATATGGATAATTATTAGTTTGCATCCACTTTGAACCCACATATTATACACACATCACTCAAAGCTTGACCTTTTTATGAAAGGATTATATAGGTCTTGCCCAAGGAATCAATATTTCCAGCTGGTCATTTAATTGCATTTATGTTGAAGATCTGAAAGAAATGAGAAAGATTCCTAAATCTGAGACCTCTCATGTCTTGTTAGGTTCCTAAATTTATCATAAATTTCTGCTCCTTCCCTTAGCAGATGGAGATGCAAGAGGAGGAAAACCAAATGTCAAAAACTAGTGAGAATTAGTTTGTATTAATGCACAATTTTTCTGCTTTCATTTGATAAAATTAGGAAATAGTGTTAGTGGCTTGAAAACTCAGGAAGAAAAAAAAATGTCATGGAAACTAATACATCTTTCCTTGCTAGAGAAGTGGGTTGGCAGAGGAAGATAGAATTACCTTTTATATATAAAATGCTATGCAGATGGTGAAGCCATGGGAATTAAGCTAAGAATGCTCCAAAAGCATCAAGATGTGGAAATCTTAGGAGAAATTAAGATGTTGTTGAAAATGTTTCACTTTTAAGACCCTCAGAGGACGTGTTCCATTGTTTGATATTCAACCCCAAACTTCCCAGAGCTTTTCCACATGTGCTGCTTTTTAAAACAAACCAACAAGTCTGGAAACCAAGTCCAGAAAGCAAACGATTAGATCTAGTCCTTCTGGACATCATCTTTGTAGTATTCTTGCTTTGCTGTCAGTTTAATTTTTTTTCTTGTTACAAATTTATGTAAATGCTCAAGTGGATCACATTTCATTCCTGATCTTAACATGGAAGCAGTATGTCTCAAACTGAAGATGCTTATAGGATGAAACTTGTTCTTACAGATGCATCTGCTCTCCCTTAATAGGAATGGATCCAGATAAATTAAAAATATGAACTTTGTTTCCTTTTTCTCATACTCAAATAATCAGTATCTTTGGAATTCTCTCTATTTGTGTGCATGCATTTTGGGGATGGGATGAGACAGAATGGGATGGAGAGGTATCTGCCTCATCACATTTTCCTGACTCATGATGACATCGCAGAATGCTCAGAAACATTCTGAGAGATGTCTATAATGGGATGATGAGAAATAAACAGTAAGCATAAAACCCCCAAGTGGGGGGGGGGACGACACATTTTTTTTCTCCATAATTCTAGGTGACATATCACCCTGGCTTCAGGATGAGATGCAATGCTCTCATCTTCCCAAATGCAGACAAATTAATTAGGATGAATCCTATGCCATGGTCTCATTGTTTTGAAACTTTTTAAAGGAATTGCTCACTGATGTGGTCATCGTCAAATCTAGAAGCTGACTCCTTGGGGTTAAATTTCTAAGCAGCTGGCATGACGATCAGATATCTCCTTTGAAATTAATGACTGCCTTCCCTTTGCTGTAAAACACCATTGCTTTTTCAAAGAGAACCAATATGCTCTATGCAAAGGGGTGCTTTCCCTAATGAAATAAGATAATTGCGCTAATGGCATGACCAAGGATGCTAAGTTCACAATGTACAACTCATAATGAGGCCTCTAGATCGATATATCTCTTTGCCTAGTCACTCTGAGCAGGCTGGATTATAATATGTTTGAGAAGATTAAAGGCTTTAGGAAATTGTTGGAAGTTAACCCCCCAGAACCTGAAATGCCTCCCACAAGCCAAATTATTCCATCTGACAGATGAACAGGAGATGGCTGATGAAAGGGTTAAGGATGCCTCCGGCTTCTTTTCAACAATGCTATCCTGTTTTGTACAAGGAGGGGCATGGTGGCTTGGTGGCTAAGACGCTGAGCTCGTTGATCAGAAAGATCAGCAGTTCGAATCCTGAGCGCTGTGTAACAGAATGAGCTCCCGTTACTTGTCCCAGCTTCTGCCAACCTAGCAGTTCGAAAGCATGTAAAAATGCAAGTAGAAAAATAGGGACCACCTTTGGTGGGAAGGTAACAGCATTCCATGCACCTTTGGCATTTAGTCATGCCAGCCACATGACCACGGAGACGTCTTCGAATAGCGCTGGCTCTTCGGCTTTGAAACGAAGATGAGCACTGCCCCCTAGAGTCGGGAACAACTAGCGTGTATGTGCAAGGGGAACCTTTATCCTGTTTCCTAGTTCATAGTTCATAGTCCCCTTCAATACAAGGTGAGTGTGATGGGATGGAGATCTTTCTCGGGTTCCAACCTTAATCTGAGTTAGAGAAGAGAGCCGGTTTGGTTTAGTGGTTAAGATGATGGCCTAGAAACCAGGAGACTGTGAGGTCTAATCCTGCCTTGTCATGAAAATCCGTTGGGTGACATTGGGCCAAGGACAGGAAATTGTGAATTCTAGTCCATGAAAGCCAGCCGTGTGACTTCCAGCCCGACTGGCTTCACAGGGTTGTTGTAGAAAAAAATAGGAGGAGGAAGGTGTGTTGCATATATTTGCCACCTTGATTTATTTGTAAAAATGATAAATGTGAGATACAAATAGATCAAATGAAGCAAGTGTTCTTGGAAGGAGATGAGGTTTTCTGTTGTTGTTGTTGTTGTTGTTGTTGTTGTTGTTGTTGTTGTTTTATTTTTAATCCCATTTATATCCCGCCCTTCTCCGAAGACTCAGGGAGGCTTACAATGTGTTTAGCAACAGCCCTCATTCCATG
>JANHFR010005319.1:16296-45246 GCA_032468015.1 Mimophis mahfalensis
TTCCTTAAACTAAAATAATGTTAAAAGTTATTGTGGAGAATATATATATACCATGTAATAAATATTCAACAATAAAATAAAGAAATGCCACTATTGATAAAGTTGCTGTGGAAACCTCACAAGGTTCCTGGTGTAAGCACTTGCAATATTTCTAACTAGTTTTTAGCCAAACTTTTCTAACTTCTGAGCCAAGTGCTTACCATATTTACAGAAAATATAATTCATATCTGCTCTGATTAATACATTTTATGTATTGTATTTAGAAATCTAATTCCAGAAGACACTGAGCAAAAAAATAAAAGAGTCAGCACTGGGACATATCAATGTAACTAGCTCAACCAAATATTGTTCAATTTGGATCCATAAACTCTGAACATGAAATTAGGAATCTTTATAACTTATCTAAATTATTACATGAAATCTGTGTCATACAGTACTATAATTTTCTTCTCCTAATCTCTTTCTCTGAATTTAGCGAATCAGAAAATGCCAAAGATAGGTGGATTCACTTATCTTTATTGTATTAAAGGACTATTCTGGTATTCTGAAAATGCAACTTAGAGTTTATTAAGTAGAAGTACCCTTCCCACTGAATTCTAGAAGCACAGTGATGTCCAGATAGAAGTCTTCTCCATTCTATTCTAGGTTTAGAACTGCCGCTTTGTATCTTTTTTTTATATCAGATTTTTTTTCCGCATGATTAAAGGGAAATTTGACTGGTTTTCAGTTGTTCCAATGATTCTCTTTTTGATCCCTTCACTGTTCAGTTTTCACTCTTCATTTCCAATTGAAAAAAGCAGTTCGACTTGAATATCAAACAACCTTCCACCAAATCTGAAGACATATAATTGTTCTGCTGCTTCTTAAACTATAATTTCCTTTTCAGACTGCAGTATTGATTATGTCATTCTTAGGTTCCATCCTTCATAGTTTTAAATTAAACTTACTTTGCTATTAATTCTTGATATTTCCCAACATCCAAAATATGACAAGCTCTTTTAAGGCTTTTTAATGGCTTTAATCGTCATTCTTTCCTTTCAAAGCTGATTTCTGATTTTCCTCATTTATCTATCTCCCTATCCCATGTCCTTTGGTCACATATTTACTTTTATAAATGTCTGTATCACTTTTGTTCTATAGATTATTTTCTCTGCAACTATATAGTTATAATGGCTCTATTTTCTCTTTCCCTACCATTGTCTTCTCTCTTTTCCTGGATTTTCTTCAGACAGACATTTTCACATCAAACTAAAATCAATCCACTCTTCTCCCTCTTTTTCCCCCTTACTCCATAACTCTGTTGCCTCCCCCACAGCCTTCTGATTCATAATACCATATGGTGTTAATGCAATTTTTCTTTTCTTTCTTTTAGTGTCTCCTCTTGTTAAAAACCGCATGTAGATTTTGTGTAACCTTGAGGGTGCTTAAGAAAGTTGTAAGGAAAATTATATCATCCTATTATGCATGTGTTAAACATTTGCTGTAGCTTATTTAATATCGACATGAAGCTACTGGGGAAGTAATCCAGCAGTTTGGGATCTGGTACTACCTATATGTTGATGATACACAACTGTACATCTCCAGGCTATATTGCAGATGCTGACTGAACGTTGTCCTAATTCATTCTGAATAGAGCAGTGAATCCTGGCAAAATGGAACTACTGTTTGTACATCAGGATTCTACTATGTCCCTTGTTGGACATGGTTGCACTGCCCCTAAAGGAATAGGTCTATGACGCTGAAATTATCCAGGTCTCCCAGCTTCAGCTGGTTAAATATTTTCTTATCTCTTTTTCTATGAGATCAGCTGAAGGACGTGCATAATAAAGGTATTTTTTTATATCTCTTTTGCACTGAACAGCTGTAGTAGATTCAAATAAATACAAGAACTACACTGTTAGAAATTGCTAAGGTAGTGATAATCCAATGGGGACTATAATAAGAATAATAATGCACGGCCAATGGGCATTTTTCTATTAAATGATGGTCATGTGGTTCAAGATTCAACTCTGATAACCCTTAATTTTAGGTATATGGTCCTTTATTTCTTTAAAGAAGATCCACTATTCATGCTGACTTGAATAAATGCCGTCAGTCCGAAAGTACAAGATCTGCCTTTGAAGAATAAAAGCTACAGTCAAAACCATGTTGCCTGGAGCAATTTAAAAACAACAGTGAATTCTTAGACATATCTCGGGAGGAAGAACTAGATCATGTGATTTGGATTAACAAGGGTATGAAATAGTTTCTCTGTTTGCAAAAATCACATGTAGCAAAATCAAACTATAACATTCTTGGTTTAGTTTTTATACTCCTCTGCATCTTTGTAGAATGTAAGAGTAAAAAAAGAGATGTCAAAACAGCACTAAAGCTATACAGAAGTTAAGATTTCATGCTTCATGAGTGAATCATTTTCAGAGTACATGTATTTTTTACAACATAAATATTCGTAATAAGGACAAGAGAGGCCACCACATTTCCCACTTCTATTTTGGACTTCACTGTTTATTTTAACAAAGGGCAGAATATAAATGAAACACAGTTAGAGCTTCTGTTATTTTAAAGGAAAATGTCTTATCCACTTGACTCATTAAAAAAAGGCAAACAAATTCATGCAGAAAGTAGCTTTACGGGAGGCACCTCAAACACTTGAGAAAAGATTCATTGCCAAGATCCAGTTCATCACAGCAGCCAAAAGCTAATTTAAATATAGTGATGATGTGGTGTTGTTGTCATAGTATGACCATGAGTTCATTGGAAGCTAGATGTGCTTTCACTGTTAATGACACCAAGAGATAGTGGAGGCATTAATTGTTAGAGTTTAGATTCACCATGTGTTTCAAGGTTGGGTCTAAACTGTAACATTGGTGATGGGTCCAGAGCTTTCAGCTGTGTCAGCGTGAATCCATGGAGCGGGTCCATTGCCTGCTTGAACCATTGTGTATACAGAGGGCTTCTCCAGACCACTGGAGAGAGAGTCAGAGTGTGAGTCATGGAGTCAAGAATGTTATCCATGGGAGGTTACCTGATAATACATCTGAATGGAGCTAATTATGCTACATGGGTGCAGAAATGCTGTTTTCTGTTGTGTAAAGAAGGTCTGTGGTCTGTTGTGTCCAACCCACCTAATACTGAGAATTGGGATGAGAAGGATGATGCTGAACTAATATATCAGTTCTACAGGGACAATAAGAAAGCTTTGTGCCTGATAGGACTAATGCTTGAGGGCCAGCAATTGGTCCATATCCATGGACTAGAGTCAGCAAAGGAGTGTTGGGATGCTCTTAAGGCTATTTATGTCCAGGACAGTGTGGGTGCTCAAATACACCTCATATGCAAGTTGTTTAGGATTTGTCTCCACTCTGGAGGAGACATGTTGGCACATTTGGAGTTCATGAAGGAAACTCTGTTATCAGTTTCAGGAAAAAGAACTGGTGCTTATGGAGCTACAACAAGTCTACATATTGTCTTCACTTGAGGAAAGCTATGACCAGTTTGTGTCAAATTTAGAAGTGTTGCCAAAAGATATGATGATGGAGAACATTACAGGAAGATTACTGGACAAAGATAGGTGTCACCATGACAACACATAACTTCGTAAAAGCCACTCAAGTTCCTCAAAACCTTCTAAGGAATCTTCACCAGAGGAGAACCAGGGGCAGCCTACTTAGTTAAGAAATGTTTCTCTTTTGGGGCTCCTGGGCATGTTGCTAAAAATTGTAAGATTGGGAAAGGAAAGAAGTGTAAATCTTATGGGGTCCAGCAAGGGATGTGATAACTCTAGTAGTAAAACTCTCCATAGTGCTTCATGGTTTAGTGTTTTAAATAGAAAAACCAAGTACTTTCTATTGCCCATGGTGGGATGATTTCCTAAAAGTATACTAAACTCCCATGAGACAGATTTATATAATAATAAAGCACAGGTTATTTTTTCTCATGTATTCTTTTCTCATTTTTTCTCATGTATTCTTTTATAACCGTTTCCTACAAATTTTATTCTAAACCTGAAAACATCCATGCAGAGCACTAGTAAAACAAAACAGAAAATGACTGTGTTCTGCTTCAAAAATATGCTACATTTTAAAAACAAAATTTGAGTAGGGAAGGAAAGCAGGCATGGTCATGCTTTAAATTTTTACCCTTCTGCTTCACATATGAGTCAATTTCTAATTTATAGCAATGACATATTTTTGTAGTTGTTGTAGAATTCTGACAGCAACCCCACCCCCCTTGCATCTAGGATCCTACCATTTCCCTTAAAATATTACCTACCCCAAAAGTAAGTCCTAGCTTGATTTTCATACTTGAACCCAATATAAGCCCTACCCCCCAAATTACGATCCCGTCCACTCCAGAGTGCACAGGTAAAAATTAAGCTAGGGTGGGGATGGGGGATGGAGCTGCCCTACTACTTACCTTTGGACAGTTGTAGCCAGGCGTCGCACACTCTGACATCTGTCATACCAGCCTATTTCTTCTGTAGCTAGCAAACTTGGCAAGGCTTTCCTGAAGGCCTCTGTAGCTGTAGATTGATCTGGAGCTCTGTTATCAGCTGCCGAGGCCTTCAGGAAAACCTTGCCGGCCACAGAAGTAGTTCCTGAAGGTCTTTGACAGCAAAAAGGAGGCTGGGGGCGAGGCGCAGAAGTGAGGTTAGTCAGTGGATGACATTCCCCCAAAATAAGACCTGGTGCCTTTTGGTGTCAAAAAATATATATAAGACGGGGTCTTATTTTGGGGAAAACACAGTAGATGTTTGATATTTACTTAAGCATTATTTGTTCTTCCAGGAAAGAAGTTTGGATGCAAAATATTCTCTAGAGCAGTGTTCCCCAGGGAAATCCTTAAAACAGTACATTTTCATCTACTTTTAATTACACTGTAAGCCTCATCCCAGTTTATCTTTCTGCACCATCAACTGTGAATCAAAATGACCCAAAGTTTTCATTTGAAGCACACTCTGCAGCTCTCTTAATCATAATAACTGTCTTAATTACAGAAAATATTTTAAAATGTCTCATTTTACTGTCACACATGGAGAGATCTTCAGCTAGAACAGAAGCCATTGTCAGATTGAATTTTTGGTTACGGCAGGTGATTCTTGAAGGCAATTTTATAGACAACATAACTGAAAATTAAAGAATATTTAAATTTGTCAGCAAGATTCAGTGGATTTTTATATAACCTCTTATTAATAACAATACATCAGAGTTTAAAAACAACCAGTGAAGTCAAGTGGTAGGCAAATGTGATAAGCAACTAGGTTTGCAGTATCCGTTTAATTTGTAGCAGTACACCTATCCTAAGAAACTCATCACAGAATTCTTAATGTTATTTCATTTTGCTTTTGGAATGAATACATACATGGATAAAGTTTGGTTGAAGACTGTCATAACTTGGCATTTAAAGAGTTAATGGATTCACAGTTGAATTAAACCAGATCCAAGTCTAGCAATCTATTTTTGGTTCCCTAGAATTATTAAGCGACCAACAAGACCAGGACTTTCTGGGAAGTTAATCCAGTCTCCCCTTACTGGTAATCAGTGTCCTTCATGTCTTTTAGAAAGCCATTAATAATTAAGATGCTACTGAATTTCAATTATGAATGCTTTAGGTGTTCTTCAATCAGCAGTTTATTCATCATCTCCCCCTTCTCCTCCTCCTCTTCCTTTGATGTTATAATTCCTTTCCTATGTATCTCTTAGATGTTTTGCATCTCCAGTTTTCCAATTCTTTATTCAGGATTTTTAGTTCCTGAGCAACAGAAACATTTTATATCAAGCTATTTTTTGGAAGGCCATTCTATATGTTGTTAGAGCAACCATTTTATTCTCTTCAAATGCAGTCATAACCAATGATCAAAGATTGCTTAGAGGTAATTGCAGTCTGGAGTGTACAGCAGTTGCAGGTTCTCATTTCCACCATTCAGAGTTCCCTTTCATCTCCAGCAGCTGGAGGCAGAAGGAAAGCTAGGGGTTTTTCCCCCCTATACTAATGCACTTTTAATTTGATAGATAGGAAATCACTTTCATTTTTTTTCTCAAGAAAAAGAAACTTTTAGTGACATATCCATAGGACACTAATTCATTTTTAGTTATAAATAAGCCCAGTGCCACATAGGTGACAATATCTTCTCTTTCACTTTACAGTAATCATTCAAATGATTCTTGGCTTCTCACAATTCCAATTAAATACCATAGGAAGCTATGGTGGATAATTTCTTCATGTTTTTCTAGTTCAGAAAACATTTACAGCCGCAAAGAGTACAGGCAGATAGAAAAAGATGTAACAGGAAAAACGAAGTAAAGACCAGCATTTTTCACATTTCATAATAATTGGTCAAAAAAGTGCAAAAAGGTATATATATAAAAAAAGACTTAGGTACCTGGGATTGAGTTACAAAACAGTAGCTTCTTTTGCAATATATATGATGTGTTTATCTCCATTTCATTAACCAAATCTCTCCATTTTTCTTATAGTGATTTAGAATTGTTCCTAATCCTAACCCTATGAAGCATCATTTGGATCGTGATTTGTTTCCCCTCTTGAACAGAGATTCCTGGCACGATGATATATGTATTTGTAAACTCTGAAAATGATTTGAAAGCTGTAATTTATATGAAATTTAGGTGCTGGAATTCTAGTAGGGCGATCTGTGTGGAATCAAGAATGCAGTGTGTACCAAACTTAGTTCAATTTCTTACTGCTTGCCTTAGATGTCCCAAATAATTTGAATACCGTATATTTGAAGGAATGCCTCTCCCAAATGATGCCCCAAACTACGTGTTATTTGGGCTTTAGGACATTTAAACACTTTGTAAGTTTTCTGCAGTTGTATAACATGGAGAAGATATCTAGCCACCAGGTATGTGAACATGGGGTTAGCACCTCTTAAAATAATAAATGTAAAATTTATCAGTGTGGCCCTCGTATCTGGAAATTATTGGGATGATCAGAGCATGCCTTGTGACATCACAAAAAGGCATAAGGACAGGAGCAAGAGTTTCTACCTTCCTGGATCCACAAGGGCAAAGTCTCTGCAAATAAGGAATCCCATAAAATCTCCCTGCCAGTAGAGCTGATTAGAAGGCATCAAAGAGGGGCCTAGAAAAGGCCTAACTCTATTTCTTAGGGTTAGGTTCTATAAATACCCTGCCCTCTGACTTATGCCTGACTACCATTTGGCAATAGAATTCAAGGGCACTGGTGATATCATTCTGACTATCAGTGTTCCTGATTCCCTTTTTTTTACTACTGATTTGGCCTAAATATTTTGGAGAGAAGACTGCAAAGTCCTTCTACACAAACATGTGAATGAGGTTGGTAGCTTCCTGACAACAGCAGAGGCATCAGGTCAAACATTATTCTAAATGAAGATGTTTAGAATCTTAGTTGAGATCTGAACATTAACATTAGGCACAGTAACTTCAAACTTTAATAGTGAATTGAAAGTCATTTTAAAGTGGTAAAATGAAAAAAGTGAAAGAAGCAATATAAGCAATAAAATACAGGCTGACAATTAACACGTCTTGAATGAATAGCAAATCTAATACATAATATGGTTAATATATTCTAGTACACCATAAATAAATATACCAATATTTGATATATAATTTCTAATGAAAACGTGTCTCCATTAAGCTATAAAATATTTGATTGGGACAACTGAAATCAATAATAGGGAAAAGAAAAGCTATAAATAAACAATACCAAAATATTGTAAATAATGTGTAGACTACGTCAGATTAAAATATGAACTCTAGAACTCAACTTCTGAAACCAACACAATTTGATGTATATTACTATAGTCCAGTAATGCTTTCTAAATAAAAGAACCATACATAAGATTCATTTTTTTAGGTATGAAGTCATTTTAGACATGGAACACATACACACAAATAAATTCTGCTTCCAGGAAAATAGATCGTAATAATTCATTACTGTTAGTACTGGTATGATAGAAACTGTATACACCAAGAGTTGGCAGGTTTATCACTTCCACTAAACACTTCACCCATTCCCCCTAACACATTTACATATGGTTAAAGCAATTATTAACAATCTGCTTATTAATTCTTTCTATTTCATGTTTTAAATTATTTTGTTTCTCCACAAATGTATTCAAGATATAAGCTCATTTAAATTAAAAGATGTAGAATTTATACAAAGGTCTGTTATTTTAATTGAAATAGGAACAAAACAGGATTTCCTCCTGTAAATATTCAAATGGATGAACTAGAGAAATTGATATTCTCATAATCCTCACTGGCTCCATATATAGGAATATTGAAGTAATTCCTTTCTCTTTTCATCACAAATGGGCTCAAGTCTAAGGAACCACAAAAAACTGCAGAAAAAAAAATCCAGAGAAAAATTACATCTGTCGCAGAGTACAATAGGAAAAAAATGGCTCACTTCGCTTTGTATCAGCAGAAAGTTAAAAAAAGCAAACAAAACCTCAGCATTTAATTTGTAATATGCTAATATGAAACACTAAATCTTATCATTCATAGATGTTTTTACTTTAGGGATCTAAGTCTCTCCGGTAGAGGAATGAAGGAATATGATACATGAAAGGAAAACGTCAGGGCACTATTAAATCTGTTGTTGTTGCTGCTATTCTTGATATCCCCAGCTGTTCAATTTTTTTTTAAAAAAAATGGTTCCCTGAATTATGCTAATTCTACCCTAATTATCAATTGATCTTCCTTGATGATGTCACTAGGGGTTGCTACATAATCAGCATTCCTCTTGAATAACAGACTAAAATTACTATTAGGTGAAACACAGGCAGAGAAAATGAAATTTCATGTATTGTTTGCATTTTCATCATTCCTATGGTCATTGAAATAAGTGAGTAAGTGAAAAACAATCCAGCACATTTAAATGAGGAATCAGGAACAAAAAAAGATTAAAGGCTTAATGCTGAACACAATATCAATAATTTCTATAAAGCCGACAAGCATTTGCTTTCTCTAGACAGATCCACAATAGCTCTTTTTTAGAGGGAGATGAGATTTCTTCCCTGGAAGGTTCACTGAATTGCTAACTAATTGCATTCACAGTATTTGCCATATCATCATCAAGGAACTTTTTATGGCTGCATGCAAATAGATTAAAATCAATTAAAAAGATGAGTCCATTTTTTTTCATGTATTTTTATTTAGTCTGACAGCTGTTTTCTGAATCCTACAAAGACTGCATATGCAGCAGATAATCCCATATGAATATACCAATTGTTATATTTGTTACCTCCGTTACAGAAAAGTTGTTACAGAAAAGTGAAGCAGTTCAAAGTGACAGCTAAAACTCTCCCTCCATGCCTCAAGTCATCTCTAGAAATTGCACAGTCTGCTATTTCATTACCATTCCAAGGCAACAACTGAATTCGTTCAAACTAAAGTCTGAAAAAGTGATGCAATTTGCCTCCAACTTTGAGCTACATACAAAGAATCTGTTGTGATAATAGAAGAAAAAATACAAAACTGTTTCAAAAAATATAGTCTGTTCAAGCCCTCTACCTTCTAATTTCTTCGCCTTATAAAAACTCCTGTGGTGAAATTGTTCACAGATAAATAACAGCATCTTAAGGCATTTTATATTAATTTTTGAAATCTACACCAATATTAGCGTTAGTTCTGGATATGGTCCACAAGTCATTTTTCCTAGTAGTTGGGCTTATCCCAGCATTTGAATCATTTGCTATTGTCACCAACCTTGTGTTAAAACAGTGGGGAACCATAAAACATACTTATTCTTAACATAATACAACAGGCTTATGTGGAGGAATTCTTAACATACAACAGACTGTTAAATCAATAATCACCTAGTAGTCTACCTCCATAATTTTCTGGCTTCCCCAACTATAATTTATTTTACCAACATGGATGGAATCCAGTTTACAATTATTTGTCTATAAGTTCTAAAAATTTAAATAGGACAATACTGCCTGTAACCAGTGACTGCCGTCTTAATACAGACAGCACTAGGTAATTACAGGTAGTCCTTGACTTACAACAGTTCATTTAGAGACTGTTCAAAGTTACTGGGGGAAAAAAAGACTTATGACTATTTTTCACATTTATGATCATTCCAGCATCCCCATGGTCATGGTCATGGGATCAACATTTAGTTGCTTGGCAACTGACTTCCATTTATGATGGTTGCAGTGTCCCTGGGTCATGGGATCACCTTTTGCAAACTTTGGACAAGCAAAGTCAATGGGGAAGCCGGAGTCGCTTAACGATCATGTTACTAAGTTAACAACTGTGGCAAGAAAGATTGTAAAATGAGGCAAAATTCACTTAATTGACTCGCTTAGCAACAAAAATTTTGGGCTCAATTGTGGTCATAAGCTGAGGACTACCTACATACAAAAAAAAAAGGAATGGGGAAGGCTTTATCCCTAACCTAATAAACTTTCAAGATTGTAGAATAATTATACTGCTATCTCACTTTAGCAGAGTTGGAAGGGACCTTGGAGGTCTTCTAGTCCAACCCCCTGCTCAGGCAAGAAACCCTGTACATTTCATACTACTGGTTGTCCAATCTCGTCTTAAAAACTTCCAATGTTGGAGCATTCAAAACTTCTGAAGGCAAATTGTTGCACTTATTAATTATCCCAACTGTCAGGAAATCCCCAATCCTCCAATCATCATTGTTGCTCTTCTCTGCACTCTTTCTAGAGTCTCAATATCTTTCTAGAGTCTCAACATCTTTCTAGAGTCTCAACATCGTGGCAACCAAAACTGGATGCAGTATTCCAAGTGTGGCCTTACCAAGGCATTATAAAGTGGTATTAACACTTTATGTGATCTTGATTCTATTCCCCTGTTTATGCAGCCTAGAACTGTGTTAGCTTTTTTGGCAGCTGCAGCACACTGCTGGCTCGTATTTAAGTGATTGTCCACTAGGACTCCAAGATCCCTCTCACAGTTACTACTATTGAGCCAGGTATCACCTCTATACCTTTGCATTTGGTTTTTCTTGCCTAAATGTAGAACCTTACTTTTTTCACATTAAATTTTATTTTGTTAGTTAGTGCCCAAAGTTCAAGTCTGTCAAGATCTTTCTGTATCTTAAACCTGTCTTCTGGAGTGTTGGCTATTCCTGCCAGCTTGGTATTGTCTGCAGTTTTTTCTTATCTATCACTTCATCCAAATGACTGATGAAGATGTTGACAAGTAGTGGGCCTAAAACAGAGCCTTGGGGTGCCTCACTGCATATTTCCCTCCACGTAGATGCAGTTCCACTGAGGTCTACATGTTCAGCCAGTTATGAATCCATCTAGTGGTGATGCTGTCTAACCCACATTTTTCTACCAGTAACTTATCAAGTAGCAGGTTGTGGTCTACTTTACCAAATGCCTTACTGAAGTCCAAGTAAATTATATACACAACATTCCTCTGGGTCACTAATTTTGTCTCTTTCTCAAAGAATGCAATAAGATTTGTCTGACAAACCCATGTTGGCTTTTGGTTATGACTTTGCCTCTATATGTTCACTGATTCATTGCTTATCTTTTCCAGAATCTTCCCGGGTATTGAGGTCAGGTCTATAGTTTCCCAGATCTATTTTCCCTCCTTTTTTTAAAGATGGGAACTACATCAGCTCTTTTCCAGTCCTCTGGTAGTTCCCTGGTGCTCCAGGATCTTTGAAAGATACAGTTCAGTGGTTCTGAGTCACATCTGCCAGTTCCTTCAGAACCCTGATGTGTAATCCATTTGGTCCTGGTGATTTGAACTCATCTAGGGTGGAAAGGTGCTCACCTACCATTTTCTTGCCTATTTTAACTTATATTCCTAAACCTACTTAGCAGATGTATTATTCTATCCTACCTTCTGCTGAAATTCATGGGACAAAACATGTGACAAAGCTTCTCAGTAGGGGCCCATAATTTACTATTTTATCCCCATCTTCCAAATACACAAGCCCCAGCTTTCATTTTTTTTTTCAGGGTACATTTATAAAGTGGTACTGTTCCAGCAAGCATTTGGCCCATGATAGTTTGGCAATTGTAAAAATTGCTTTTTAAAATATGTTTTACATTTTATTAATAGTTTCCTTATTTACTCAAATCCTTAGCCTCTTAAAATAAAATATGAAGTAATACTATTTTAGAAAATGTAAAGTCAGTCAGAATAAACACTGCACAAGAAGGCAAATAGTCTGATTTAGTAAGACATTTTCCCATCATTTAGAAGCTATTTTGAAACATTTTCCCACCCCCTCCACAAATGCTAATAAATTAGTTAGATGTAATAAGTACAGGGGATAAGTAGCACTTAAGAAAGTAAATATGATATAGCAGATTTGGTATTAATGGTTTTTCACTGAAATATCAGTTTCTTCAGGACCCAATTTAACAATACGTACATAATGCAATTAGATTTTGTTTCAAACTTTTCAAACACGTGTATTTCTGTTCTTTTGGTAATTAAACAGAAATCTCTAATGCCTATGAGGGGACTTCGGAAGATGAACTTTTAAATTACTCAACCATTTTCTAGTTTTGAATATGTTATTTCTTTCCAGATAATCCCCAGATCAGGAATATCCCTTGAAAGTTCTCTTAAAGCACAGTCTTTATTCCCATTTAATATATCTATAAGTGGTACAAGAACGTGCTCTCTGCATCTACAAAGTTCCATTAAAATCACAGTTGGAAAGGGCTATTTTAACCACTGAATCTAATACATCATTAAGTGCAGAAATCTTAATTCAAGGATATCTAACAAATGGTCATCCAGACTTCACCTGAACTCATTTAGTGAAGGGGAGACCAACAGTTCTCCACATGTAGATAGCCCTGAACCACAATTCAATTAGTGACCGTTCAAAGTTACAATATTGAAAAAAGTGACTATTGACCAGTTTTCACAGTTAAACAACTATTGCAATATGTCCATGGTCATGGGATCAAAACTGATCGCATGTTGACAACTGGCATCTATTTATGATAATTATACTATTGGGGTGGGGGTGTCAAGTGATCATCATATAACCTTTTCAGCCAGAGTCCAACAAGCAAAGCCAATTTCACTTAACAACTGCAGCGCTTAACAACTGTAGCAAAAAAGGCCATAAAATGGAGCACTTCACTTAACAAATGTCTTGCTCAGCAACGGAAATTTTGGGGTCAACTATGGTTATAAGTCAAGGACTACATGTAATTGGTTCTACTGTCAAAGTGCTTTTGGTGTTAGGATTATGTGGTGGCACAGTGGTTAGAATGCAGTATTGCAGGCTAATTCTGCATTACCACAACCAGGAGTTCAATCCTGACCAACTCAAGGTTGATTCAGCCTTCCATCCTTCCAAAGTCAGTAAAATGAGGACCCAGATTGTTGGGGGCAATATGCTGACTCTGAAAGCCACTTAGAGAGAGCTGTAAAGCACGGTCTAAGTGCTATTGCTATTACAAATATGGTACAGTTAATGTCTTAGTTTCCTGTCAAATAAAAGGAGATCAATGTGTAAACTTCCCAGAGCTGATGGAATCTCCTTCTGAGTTTAAAGACATAGTTTTCCTGTACCCCTCAAACTGACTTAGGGAAAAAAATGATTTTCTCATTTCAGGAAAAATCAGATGATCAAACAGAGGTAGCAGCAGAACTACCCTAAGGATGTGCTAAGATTTTTACTAACCAGCAGTTCTAAATTGTTAGTGTCAAGAAAGTTATTGGTAACTATCCTATAACAAGAACTTATCTGTTAGATGTGAAGTAATTCTGTAGAGATAGATAATCTAATCTGCATTAATTAGTACTACAACTGAATAGTTCTATTTCAATTTTTGTTATTTTTCACCATTATGCTATACAGTATGGAACAAGTACAATCAGATGAGACAAACTGCAATGAGAAACTATTATATAGAGCTAAGTAAAGAGTTTGCTTTAAAGTCTTAATTGCTAATTCATTAAATATTAATATGCCATTCCCACTCCCACCTCTCAGGTATAGTCATTAAAAACAAAACTTCTAAATTTTTAATCTACATTTGACAAGAGAATGAGCTGTGCTCCAGGTCTGAACAAATCCTGAGAAAGATCAAGTTAATTCAGGACATCTTGTCAATTACTTGGAATTAAGTAAATAGCTTTTACTGATTCAAATTCCTGCACTGGAGTTTCAATATGATGCAAATACTGGTAGTACGTATAGTGTAATACTTGGGAAAAGGTCCACAGCATACAGGGCAAAGATAAATAAGATTTGACTAAGTGTAGTCTGTTTTCAACTCAAAGTCACCCTTGCTGTCAGATCAAACTTAAGCCCTAAGATCACAGGGACAGGTCTTGTGGCTACCGATTAGGGAACACAGTAGCAGAAGGACAGAACAGGAAGGAGACAGCAGCAAGTTTAAATCAACTATGAGTTCACAAGGGTTTGGAGAATGTTAGAGAAACAATATGAACAGTTAACATCTGGAAATATAAATGACAAACATACCACAAGGTATTTATGATGAGTTGTATCAGAGTTCTACAGCCTCACTTGGTCATTATCACTGTCTCCAGAAGGTATGATCAAACTAAAGATGGCACTTTGGAAGAAACCTGTCAACATTTTTCCAGTTTTTCTACATACAGAAACAGTCTCTTCCCATTCTCAAGTAAGTTGGGGAAATGGGGCTTAATACAAATCTATAGAAAGCCCTTTCAGGTATATTTGGGGGACCTAAAGCGAATACTGGTTAAAACATGGCAAATGGACATTCCCATTTAAAGAACAAATAGGAAGGAAATAATGCCACACCTGTGAAGAACAAGATGGCCTTTCCACACTTGCATGTTTGGCAACCTTTTCTGTTGTGCTTGTAACACTAGCTTCATCTTGTCCTCAGTTGAGATAGCTCAGACAGGCTTAAGTAACCCAGTTGCAGTTTAAAGTAGTGAGGTTTTTTTACCTATTAAGGTAATAGCAGTTTAAATGTGAAGACAATCCTTATCAATAGATGGACAGTCTGATGGTTTGCAGGCAATATTAACCCATTGATTGTTATGGACTAGCATGTATATGCCCAGTCTCCACTGTGTTATTTACATGATAAATTATTCATGGCACTCACCCATGCAAAAGAAAAGAATGGCAATTATTTTTAAAAAGAGCACTAATACTACAGGACAGGACCACAGCTATTAGAATAAACAGGTATAGAGCAAAAAAATCAGGGTACACCTATTAACAATGAATTTTGAATGCCACCCAGAATTCATTGGAGTTGGGTGGCTAATAAATTCAAATAAATAAAATTGGAGGAAGACACTGAAAAATTATGTCGGAAATTGTAAGAGACACTAAATGCACATTAAGACAGCACAAAGTACTATTGATGTGTGATTTGAATGTAAACTTTGAAGAAATTGAGAATCTGGGATTACGGGAAAATTTGGACCAAATACACAAAATAGTGCAGAAGATAGCTTAATAAAAATTTGGAAAAGAGTGTACTTTCTTTTGTCAATATCTGCTTCCAGCAACATAAAAAAGGGGGTGTCTACATTTGTACAGCGTCAAAGAGAGTGGAAGAATTAGAACCAAATGAATGTCCTCAGAGGAAATAGACTAGTGCAATCCAATCAGCCAGGATACTTTCAGGTGCAGACTGTGAAAAAGGCCATGAAATATAGGTGTCAAGCACAGGTTAAAATTAGAAAATTAAGCAGGGTAAATGTGTCAGCAAGACTTGACCTGGAAGAGATACAGTCAGAATATAAGATCAATTGAAAGAACAGATTCAGTACATTTCATTTATGCAAAACAGAGCTTGAGAAGCTACAGAAAGAGAAAAGAGGCATTATGAAACTAAAACAGAACAAAAATCACTAAATTTCAAAGAGGTAAAAATCAAAGTGCCTTTCACAAAAAACTATCATGATAGAAAAGACAAAGGATGAAAGCTTTGGACAACAAAAAGGACATATGATAACTGAATGTGGACTTCAAATATCAAAAGGAAAGGATAAGAAAAGATGTTTCAATCAAGAATGTTCATAAATGTAGGAAAATAAAAGGCATTTTAAAGAAGATCACAAGAAACAAAATCTATCACTAAGACCAGAAAATTCAAGAATAATCTCAGAAGTAATCAGAGGCACATGAAGTTAAAATATGGAAGTCTGCCATAAAATGGGATTACAGAATAACTAAGTTTATTTGTAAAAACAGAATATATGTAAGAAGCAACTTCATTAAAAAGTGAAGAAACAGACCACCTGTCAAATAGGAAAACAGCAGGTATAGATGAAATACTCACTTTACTATTTAAAGCTGCAAGAGAAGAGAAAGTTGAAGCACTAACAGCCCTATGTCAGTCAAGATGGATCAAGAGAAGGGAATGTGCCAATTAGCAAACTGCTGTACTAGCCATGCAAAGTTTTGCTTCTATTCTTACAAGGAAGAATACAGCAATGCATGGGGAGAAAAATGACAAATGAACAGTCAGGTTTCAGAAAAAGCAGAATGACATAAAATCAGATAACTAACACAAGATGGATAATGGAAAGAGAATAAAAGATAGAAGTTTACCTTCACTTTCCTGACTACTGCAAGGCTAGAACGTGGAATATATCAAGACTAATGGGCATGCCAGAATGCTTGATTATCCTTCTGAAGAAACCTTATAATGAACAAAAGTCTATTAAATGAAGAAGCAGAACATCCACAATAAGGGAATAAGATGAGGATGCATATTGTCCCTATCTTTATTTAACTTACAAAACAAATGTAAGAATGGCAGGATTGAAACAGATAAGAGCTAGAATCAAACCTGTAGATCAAAACAGTTACAATTTGCAATATTGTAGCAGATTATGGTAGTGCATTAGCCCAAAATGAAGACTAAATGTTCATGAAGGTAAAAATGGAATGTGAAAAATACAGATTAATAGTAATAGCAATAGCACTTATATTCTACTTTACAGCCCTCTCTAAGCGGTTTACAGAGTCAGCATATTGCCTCTAACAATCTGGGTCCTCATTTTACTGGCCTTGGAAGGATGGGAAGGCTGAGTCAACCTTGATCCTAATGAGATTTGAACTGCCAAATTGCAGTCAGCCGGCAGTCAGAAGTAACTTGCAGTACTGCACTCTAACCAATGTGCCACCGTGGCTCATTAAATATGAACAAGACAAAAATATGCAATCTATAAACTTAGTGAATTTACAGTTCAGAAGTGGACATAGCCTTGTTTTCTTGGCTTTTTTTCTTATCTTTTCTGCAGCACTGAAAGGCTGTGAAAACCAGACAATAACAAAGACTGAGAAAAATAAGAAAAAACCTAGAGAATCAAAATCAGAGTAACATGGATTGAGATAAGAACCAATCAACCGTCTCTAGACTAAAAAGTGGGCTGTTTCTTAGTTAAGACAACGATTCAACTTGCAGAAAAACACATACCAGTACTTTAAGCAAAGCTTGCTAATGGACAGTATGTTAGAAAAATGATTAGGTCTGAGAAGTTTGTGAGAAACAAAAGGGGAAGCATTTTTTGTCATAGAATTATTTATATTGCAACAAATTAAAATTACAGAGTAGCAAAATTAAAAATGATAGCTATTAGATTAAAAAATAATAATGGCAAGTATACAAAGTTTCAAAAACATAGTGAGAAAAAAATGAAAGATGTACTTTCATATGACCCTACCGTAGTTAGAAGTAGCCACAATGAACAAACTCCCCTCAACATTTCACTACAGATCTAATAAAATTAGCTAAGGCCCTTACTCTTTGAAGATTAGTTGATAGCAACTGGAAAGTGATTTTGTAATGATCAGGCAAATGGATTTCTTTTTCTGGGGTTCTGTGGAAATAACACAATGGGCCAAATAGCGAACAACATCTTAAATCACATTTGTTCCACAAAGGCATAAGGAATGTAGTGGAGAGCTTTTGAAATCTCTATTCAAGTATTGCTGATGAGATCAACAGCATTCATAGATGAGCTAAAAGCACTTCTCAAAGGTAGATTTAACCCTGTCAGATAGTTTTCAGTGCAATAGAAATTCTTGATTGCAGGAAAAATATGGTGACACTTTGTTGTCTACCAAAGCTAGCTGTCTGAATTGTGCAATCAATGAAATCTTTATTATTTCTTTGTAGCTATAGGAAGGAGATGGGCAAGTACCTCAAAAGAGAGCCAATAGGTTTTATATATGCTAATAGGCAGTGCCAGACAATATACTAAATGAAAAATCAAATTAGATTTGTTCCAGAAATAATTTTACTTATTCTAGAAGAGGGCATAGCTTATAACATAAATCAGGAATTAAATATTTTTAGACAAATTATTGCTTTTACAAAAGTTACCTAAGAAACAAAGATCTTTTACAATTTTGGCCTCATACCATATAAAGGGAAATAAACTTTGGTTTGAATAAAGTAAATACAGGCTGTACCTGAAAACCAGCCTTCGACCCCAATATTTTCAAAACCTTTGCTTATGTTATCTGTTCTTAATTCTCAAGGATTGACTGTGAGTAATGCAAGCTCCATTATAGGAAAACAAAAGTAGCATAAAGTTTGCATTTATTCTGTTTCTATTAAATAATTTAAGACAAGCAGTTTGTGTATTATGCAATAACCAAACTTAAAAACCTACTCATTCCTCTGCTATGGAGTTATTTCCATAGCCAAATCCTCTTGTATGAACAAAAAATATTTGGTACGTGTGATGGTAAAACAGTATGAAAATACATTCCATTCAAATTAAAAGATAAATAGTTCTATAATGGGCGGCAGGGTAGTTTAGACCCCTTTTATGAAAATAATAACTCTAATATTCCAGTCTTCTGGAAGACAGCCATAGTGTTAATTTAACTGAAGAAAGCAATTAGAATGGCAAGGTACCATCTTTTAAAGCATCTGAACTAAGTTAGGATGGCATGTATTTGTCCATTTAGCCAGAAGTTTGGCTCCACCCAACTAACCATCTTTAGAGTGATTGAGGTCTGATTGAACCATTTCCATTTCCCAGGGTTGGCTCTCAAAATTTGGAAGCAATGTGTTCAATATAAATGCTGGTAATTATTTCTTACTAGCTGATAACGGGGCTTTGCCTGGGTATTTACAACAATGCTGCAGCCTACAATTCCCAGCATTCTTTGTCCAATTTGTATGCCTTGCCTCTATTGGGGCAGTGAAATGTCCACCTTGGGCCCACTTTTGGGGGGAAAGACCCCCCCCAAAAGACATTTGTGACCACCACCACCCCCAGTGCTGATCTCACAATGCCAAGGTATGTATGTGCCAAGTTGGGCGAGATTGGTTGCTCCATGCTCCATGTGTATAGAGCACACACACACATCACCACACTTCTGTTTTATTTATATAGACTAGCTGATTACTCGGCTTTGCCCGGGTATAGTCATCCTGGAGCCAGCTGCCTCCCTAAGGTTTCAAAAGGCCTCACCTCATCCCGGCCTAGGCCTCCATATCATCTGCTGCTGCCACCTCCTTCCCTGCTCAGGCCTCACCTCAATTTCAAAAGGCCTCCATATTGGTGGCCTATAATGCACCAGGGCACAGCCTGAGATTATTCTCTGGTGTCCCTTGTGGTGACCTTAAGGAAAGAGCTTAAGCCAGGCATGAGGGAAGTCCTGGGGGTCAGCACTTCAGCAAGATTTTTAGGGGGCAAAGACCCCCACCCCCAATGGTGTTTGTAACCCCCCAGTGTTTTTCTCCAGAGGGTAAGTTACCTATATGGCACGTTTGGTTGAGATTGGTCCAGACATTAAAGAGTGTATACACACAGACACACACACCACCCACCTGCCCATCCCTCCGTCCGCCCACTTGCCACACTCTGCTTTATATATATATAGAAGATTAGTGAGCTAAGCTAAGCATCACAGAATCACCAGAAGTTCTCTACTTTCATCTGTCTCTCTTAGCCGTTCTCCTGAATTGGTTCATCAGTCTTACTGATTTGGAATAGAATTATATACAAACAAACAAACAAACAAACAAACAAAAAGATATGCCAGTCCCTTCCACCCTACTGTAATCCTGAAACTATTTTACCAAAAGCTCCTTACATATCCAATTTGTTTCCCATTTCCTTCCATCAATCAATATAAGCGCACAAGTTGAAGAATCCAAATGAGAGCGCTTCAGTAGTTCAGGCATGACCCCATGTACAAATATTCCCAATTCAGAAATGGTCACAATGTCCATAACAAGCAATGCTGCAAAGGCTCTCCTGGACACAGAATCCACTTCCTGTGCTTTCTCTGCAAAGAACACCACTAGCCCTATCCATGCTGGATCCAAAACCAACCAGTCATCTCTCATGCTCTTCCCACCTGTAATCTTGTCTATCTCTCCTACATCAACTGCCTCCAAGTTCCTATTATTCAACTTATGTGCTCACAATTGTATATCCTTATTTCTTCTACTTCTGCTATTCCCTAATTCTTTCTCTCATCTAAATTCTATGTTTGAATTACAATCTCTCCCCAGGCAGATGTTTTTGTTTTCGGGCCTTTGAGTCAATTTCTACTACTGGCAACTGCCAGGACAAGTCCTTGCAATTAGCTTGGCAATGGTTTTACAGCAGTGGTTTGCCATTGATTTCTTCCTAGGGCTGAAAGAGAATGGCTGGCTTGAAATCATCCATCTGGCTTCATGCCAAAGGCAGGACTAGATTTCAGTCTCCTGATTTCTATTCTGATACCTTAACCATTGCGCCAACTTTATTCTCCTCCCTGTTAAAAAATAATACTTCTAATACTCTTTTAAATAGAGACTGTTTGATGTCTCGCTTCTGAGAAGCTTGCCAAGAAAACTGCAGGGACTTATTCAGGTAATCACCAGGCATCAACACTGACTTGAAAGTATGTGTGTGTGCTCAAACCCACACTATTAATTATTAAAGAGAACTGAAAATCACTTCTTCCAATTATAACTTATTCTTCACATCTTCAATGCAAAAGAATATATCTTGCTTTCTCTTAAAGTGCAGAGCGTGGATATCGACAAGGAAGCAAAGTAGCAGTCCTATGTCTCCTTGAAGTTCTCCAGATCAGATATTGTGAAGAATTCGGTACACTAGTTGATTGCTAATGATTATTCTCTATAAGTGGAACATCAGTGCTTCATTACGAGGAGAATTATTACCCCTCTTCCCAATAAATATTTCTCTGAATATGGAGATTGGGACATTGTATTTCCAAAGTATGTTATGTCCAATAAAAAACACCTTTTTGCTCTTTATTCCAAAATAATTACTGTCTTTAAACTTGATTTTAAAATATCTTTTGCTAAGTGTTAAAGGAAACTCACCCAGTGCTATAAAACTTGTTGATCCAAAGGTTTCTACTAGATGAAAAGCAATTAATAAGCAATTTCCAAAACTAATTAGAAAAATCAAATATGCAAACCCAGTGTCCTTTTAAATTGGGGTGAACAATAAGATGGCTTTCTCTTGACTTCCAGATGTCTAAACCCACTGGTAAGAAGCAACTGCATGGTGCACTTTTGAGCAATTTCAAGTCTTGTCCTTGTCTGGATTGGAATTATGAAGAACTAACCCTTCATTTTGTTTTGTCATCTTCAATTTGCCATTTCTTCCCTGGAAATCCTACGATAGTAACATCTGAATAATTTCTATCAAGGTCTTATCTTCACCATTTTTGCACTTATTAATTATCCTATGAACATATGTTGCTAATGCAGGTCTCAAGAGAGACATATTATTTCCTTTACCAAATTAATGTGTTGTGCCTGAAGCTTCAGAATTACATACCAGATGTTCAAAGTCTATATTTGATGTTATAGCAGCATTCCAAGCTCATCAAAAAATAAGCAAAGAACATAGAAGCAATAGTAATGGAATAATATTTTTAGAATACAAGGTAAATTATGACACCATGACATAAAAGAAATAATAAGCCTCTATGATTTGTTGTATTCACATGTATCCCAAATTACAATATATGTGTCTATATATTTTTAATATCCAATCAATTTTATTTATTTAAAATATTTGATTGGCTGGCCATCTTAAACAACTCCAGGCAGCTCACAACAGCAATAAAACCAATAACTATAAAATACAACCGTAAAGTAAAACAGTAAAAACATTAAATATCTACACCTTAAATCATGTACTTAGGATGCCCTACAGCAAATTCCAATTACCCTCATTCTTTTCTTTTCATTCTACCTTCTCCCAGGTCTCAGTAAAAAACAGGACTAGATGTTCTTCTAACAGGCTAAAAGGACAGTGTCCTGCTGATTTGCCAGAGGGGGAGGATATTCCATAAGGTAGGGGTAACCATTAAAAAGGCACTCTTCCAAGGTCCAAATAGGTGGCAAAATTTGAAGGAAGGGACCTGCAAAGTGCTTATCCTGTCTTATACAATAGGGTCAGCAGTTATTCTCAGGGAGAAGTAGTTCGACAAATAAACCAGATGTCGGATAGGGCTTTAAAAGTGATAATAAACTCTTTGAATTGTACCTGACAAGAGCGTGCAGCTTGCACAATGAAGGTATAATGTAGGGAAACCTATGAACACTCAGTATTATGGGCACCACTGCATTCCACACCAGTTTTAACTTCCAAATGGGAGGCCCATGGAAAGCCCGTAATCCAAATGAGAAGTAATTAAGGCCTAAGTGACCATGAAGAAGGTCTCCTGGTCCAGGAAAGGCCACAATTAGTACACAAACAGATCTGTGCAGACACACCTCTAGTCATGGATCCTCCCTGCTCACCCAGGTATGAGACCAAGAGGATATCAAAATAGTACACCCTTGGTGCAGGAGAATGCAACCCCATCCCATAGACATTGCATCTCGCCAGACTTGAGATAAAGTTGGTTCCTCCTCATCAAAACTTCCTACAGTCAATTTGCTGTCCCTGGGCTATTTACATCTTCTAATCCCTTTCTTTTTTAAAATATTTTTTAATTAAGCATTTTCCTCTGTTTTAACGTTCTATTTCATACTGAGCAGTACTAGTGTGCGAACTTGTACATACATATATATTCCACTTGTCCTCTATTTTACAATGAAGGCATTACATAGCATTGATATCTTCCACCCATGTTGAATATCCTTGTTGTACCTTAATTCTTTGCTATCCATATTTCCTTTTTTGATCTTTTTTCTTTTTGCTAACCAATCATACCATAGATCCCAACTCAGATAGTAATCCATTTCCCCCTTATCTTTCAGTAACATCATCAATCTATCCATTTCAGCACAGTCCATTATTTCATTTATCAGCTCTTCTTCTTTAGGCATATCTTCTCTTTTCCAATGTTGTGCAAAAATCAATCTTGCTGCCGTTGTAACATGTAAAATCAAATATACAATTTTTTTTATACTTCCCTGGTAAAATCCCTAACAGAAAAATTTCCAGTCTCAGCTCTATCTGCTGCCCCATCATTTCTTCTAACCATTTTCTGACCTTATGCCAAAAGTTCCTTGCACTCGGGCACGTCCACCACATATGATAATAAGAGCCCTGTGTCTGGTTACATTTCCAACAGTTCAATGCAAGGCTGGGAAACATTTTGGAAGTCTTGCAGGTGATAAGTGCCATCTGTAAAACATCTTGTATATGTTTTCTTTATATGTCGCTGCCATAGTTAGTTTATAATTTTTCTCCCATATCTTCTGCCACATATCCAATTCTATTGTATATCCAAAATTCCTGACCTAGGCAATCGTATTTTCTTTCACTATTTCTTCTTCCATTTTCAAACTCGGTAAAGAGGTATAACTTTTCTTTATCATTTTTTCCTCTCCTCCCAGTATTATTTCATCTAATTCTTGTGACTCCTTAAAAATTCCATGAGTTTCCATATCCCTCTTGTATCTTGGTTTTACTTGTGCGTATGACCATCAATCCAATTCTAATCCCTGACTCTTCAATTCCTGATTGGATTTTAATTCCCCCTGTTCATTTAGTATATCTTTGTATGTTGGTTTTTTGCCTGGGTCTAGGGCAGTAGTGGTATCCTACTGGTTTGGCCCGGTTCGGCCGAACTGGTGACAATGATTAGGGGTGGTTCACTGAACCACCAAAAACCACCCCTGGCTGGCCCTATCCCCTGCCCCTGCCCTTCCCTTTTTTTCAGCTCTGCTGATTCGTATGGCAGAACTAGCAGCTGTGCGAATCAGCAGAGCTCCACTTTTGAAGCTGAAGGAACGCGCTGTTCCCATCTATTTCTGCTCTAGGAAGCAGCATTGATGGGAACAGCGCATTCCCTTGGCTTCAGAAGCCACACGCCTGCATGCACGTGCACACAAGCTGGGCAAGCTAGCCAGCTTTCTCATCACTCCATTGAATTTGTTTGGTGTTGGCTGCAGGTATAGGAGGCGCTTACTGGAGTGCTGTGGTAAGTGCTTCCTTCTCCACCCACAGCCAACACCAAACAAGTTCAACAGAGCAATGAGAAAGCTGGCTTGGCTTGCCCAGCTTGTGCACATGAGGCGCACACATGCTCATTTTTTAGCGAACTGGTGGTGGGATTATTTGAATCCCATCACTGGTCTAGGGCATTGGGATATATGCTTCTGTGTAGTATTTTCATTTAACTTTTTCCCATGTCTCCAATAATGCTTTCCTAAAATGTCTCTGAAGATGGCCATGCGGTTTACTAAAATGGCCATGTGGTTTACCATCCCACAAAAACACATGCCATCCCCTGTCTGACGAGGCTCGGAATGGAGACAAAACGCTGAATAGATGAACAAACCAGGTTTATTTAAACTCCACAATTTCGAAAACCCGTCAGCACGGTATAAAAAGAAACCGATGGAAGTCGACGCTGAAGCTTCTGCCATCCAGCGCAACTTATAATTGGTAAACCCCACCCTGGTGATGCCTAACTCCACCCCGCTCCTACCTATCCCGGTCCGACCGCTCCACCCCCTCCACCTACCCAGACTGCTCCACCCCCTCCATCTATCCCGATCCATCTTGGTGACTGCGCCGTTGTAAACCCCCTCCACCATCGCGGCTCGCCTATAGACCACCAGAGCCCACCCCCCACCTGCCGGGGAATCCCACAGTTAGCGCAAGCCTCACGAATGGTAGCGTGGCCGCATACACACAGGGATGTAGAAAAGTATACAAGGGCATGTACAGTCTGTCTACAGGACAAGCCCACAACAGGCAAAACTCCCGGCCTACTACAAATGGTAGCTGAACCGTTCTCTCCGTGGGAAATTATAGGTGTGGATTTCATGGTTGACCTACCGAGCAGTCGTGGTTATACAGTAATATGGATGGTTGTGGATCTCTTTTCTAAGCAGGCCCATTTTATACCATGCCAGCTGGCCAAGGGAAAAACCCCCGGCAGAAACGGGCCAATCTCGTCGCTGACAAAGGAACGCCCGATTGTCAGCTGTTCTGTGTAGGCATGCCGTCAGAGAGTTGGGGAGGAAAGAACCGCCCGATCGTCATCTGTTCTACATGGGCGTGCCATCAACAAGTCAGGGAGGACAACAGTCTATGGGGTAGGTCGATGGCGAGTCCGAGCAGGATCGGGCTTGACACCCCACTGCAGGTCGTGTCCTTCAACTGTCAGTAGCCTTTTATTTCTCAATACTAGCCATTCCTTTAGCCATGTTATTGCTACTGCCTGGAAATACAATTCTCAGTCCAGAAGACAGAAGCCTCCTCTTTCTTTAGCTTCCTGAAGCATTTTCAAATTAATCCTGGGTTTCTTCCCTTGCCAAATAAATTTTGGGGTTAATCTATCCAACTCTCTAAAGTACTTTTTGTTTAGTTGGATCAGGATTGTCTGGAATAAGAATAGCAGTTTTGGCAAGGTGTTCATTTTTATTGCCGCTATGCTCCCAACCAGTAACAGTTGCAAATTTTCCCATTTATCTAAATCCACTTTTATTTGCTGGAACAGTTTAGCATGATTATCTTCGTTGATCGATGCACACCTCACTGTTAGTCAGATCTGTAGATATTTTATTCTTTTAGTTATCTGTATGCCCATTCGCTCTACCATTTCTGCTCTCTGGCTCACTGAAGAGTTTTTAACTAGTATATTAGTTTTTTCCTTATTTATTTTCAAACCAGCAACTGCACAAAATTCCTCTATTTTCACCAACAATTTCAGCCCTGAGTCTTGTGGTTCTTCCAAACTAAAAACAAGATCATCCGCAAATACTTGTATTTTATAGTGTTCATTTTTAATTCTTAGCCCTTTGATTTCTCAGTCTTGCCTAATTTGTCTTAACAAAGTTTCCAATGTCAAAATGAATAACAGGGGTGACATTTCTAAACCCTTTCTTATAACCTCCAGAATCACAAAAATACATGCTAGTGAAAATATATATTATATGATTTTTGGCTTTTTTTAAAAAGTGAAATAGGTGATAGCTTTAAAATATCTATTTTACTTTAAATTGCTTCCAACTAACAAACAGGGTACAGTTCATCATTCTTTTGACCAAATCTTAGAAAACTGCCTTAAAACACTTAAGACCAGGGGTTCACAACCTGTAAGTCGCAGCCAACTAGTGGGCCATGAGGGAATTGCAACCAGCTGTGAAAACAGCCAGTGAACGCATGTGTTCATATCTTCACTTGTGCAAGCAGCAGGTGAGTGTGTGCACTCCATTTGTGTGAGTGGCAGGCACACTTGCACGCTGCTCATGCAAACTCAGCTGTGTGTGTGTGTGTATGCACATTTAGCAGCTGCTCATGTGGAACCACCCACTCTTCTCCCACCGCCAGTCCGCAAAGCCAGAAACATTGGGGAACTCTGATTTAAGACCATAATAGAACATTAAATGATGAAAACATCTAAAATTAAGTTAACAGAAATAAAGAGAAGGGAGACAATATTATCTTTTGTAGTTTAAGATGTCCAAAATTACACTATTCAATGCTGTAAAGCCACTTGGGAGTTTATCTGAATATTACATTTAGTTTTAGTTAATATACTGAAGAGAGAATTCTAATAGTGAACTAAGAATGGATTAATATTAATGAAAGGAAACGGTAGATATCTTATTATATCTTATATATATGAAAATCTCATTTGCAGTCATTAAGGGTAGTAAATTATCATGCAATCCTAAATTTCTACCCTTCACACCTTTTGGTGTTCCCTTCTTAAGGAAAACAATTATGGATATGGTGAAGGCCATACTTATGTAGGGCAATCCTACTGCAGTTCATGACCCTGCTCCAATTGTACAGTCTTTGGGGATGTTGATGTGTACAGTCTTTGGGGATGTTGATGTTAGGCAGAGAAATACTGAATCTTATTCTTCTTTTTGGATTTTTTAAAAAAGTCCTTCTTACTGAACAACACTAACTTTTACTTGGATTGCAATTAGAATGGAGGGTTGCAAGACAATTTGGTCCAGGCAATTCACAGCCCTTAAAGGATCTTCCTTTTTTCTGCCATCAAAATAGCTAAGTAAAATAGCTTGCCTCAAAGAAGTGGCCAGAATGTATTCCCCGTTCCCAGAGAACAAACTCTGCAGTATTCTATTATCTCTAGAACACTGTAACTGAAGACACTGGATTTCACACTCAAGCTTCTTCCCAAACTGTATATGCTTATTGTCTCTCTTGAGAATTGGTTGCTTCCCCTATCAGCTTGTTACAGAATTCTTCACCTGCTCGTAAATTTAAATATGGTCACCAATTGCTCCAATCCTCTGACTTCTTCCAAGTATGACTACAGGTTTGCAACTGTTGTTTTCAAACATCACTGCAGGTCATGAAGACTGAATCTTGACCATCTCTACTTTTGGTTCCTAAGATACCACTGGTAGAAAGCATTTATTTCTTTTATGCCCATTCATGCATTCAAGTGTTAATATGGGCAGTCCTTGACTTACAACAATCCATTGAGTGGCTGTTTGAAATTACAATGGCACAAAAAAAGTGACTTATGATCATTTTTCACACTTACAACCATTGCAGCATCTCTATGGTCATGTGATCAAAATGCAGACGCTTGGCAACTGACTCATATTTATGACGGTTGCAGTGTCCCAGAGACATGTGATCACCTTTTGTGACTTTCTGACAAGCAAAATCAATGGGGAAGCCAGATTCACTTAACAATCATGTTGTTAATTTAGCAACTGCAGTGATTCACTTAACAACTGTGGCAAGAAAAGTCATAAACCGGGGCAGAATTTTTTTCTATTCTTTCTCACTTAGCAACAGAAATTTGGGTTCAGTTGTGGCTGTAAACTAAGAACCACCTATATATGAAAAAAAAAATTGAGCAAATTTGATCCTTGCTGAACTCTACTAACACCTTTCTCTTCCTTCCTGTTTTCTCACTCCACGGAATCTGTCTTACATTTTTCCTGCAGTCTCTGCTTCCTCAAAAGTGACAGCGACTAAGTTACCAAAAAAGGGAAATCAGCAATCTCAGAACAAATCCCCTTGCAATCAGGAGATTATTTTACAGCTGAGCTCACAGTCTCTTAAAACACACTGCTTTTTTTGGTCATTCTCCTTCCTTGTTTCTTCCCCTATAAAATTTAATTAATGTAATAGTATACAACACTTAAAACTGCACTGTAGAAATCAAACATAAAAAAAAGGGAGATGCATCTAAAAATGCAGTGTTACCAATTAAACACCAACATCAACCAACCATTTAATACAGGTAGTCCTCGAGTTACAAATGTAATGGAGCCTGCCAATGACATTCCTAACCCGAGGGTTTGTAGGAGTGAATCACGTATCTTGACCACAGCAAGCTATGCAAAAGGGATCCTCCTGATTTCTTCTCAGCATTTATTAGTTAGTTATGCAGGGTGTGCATTAGTCTCTGTAAGATTTTATCTATTGGCGAACAGCAATACAGTGGTCCCTCTACTTACGAATTTAATCCGTTCCAAATGCACATTTGTAAGTAGAAAAATTTATAAGTCGAAAAGCGGTTTCCCATAGGAATGCATTGGAAACGGATTAATTCGTTCCAGAGCCTAGGAAAAAGACCCAG
>JANHFR010005319.1:57154-69205 GCA_032468015.1 Mimophis mahfalensis
ACCTCCGCCTTTGCTGCCTTCGCCACTGCTGGGGCCTTCTGATGGGTGGGGGGGTAGAGCAGATGCTCTGCTCCACCAGGCCTTCCCAAGCTCCGAAATGGCAAAAAAACCCAGGATAAGTAGAGGGACCACTGTATGTCTTTACTTTCCCCTGCTGCCTCAATCTGGAAATTTTTTCATTCTTTTGACACAGGAACAGAAACAAGGTTTGTGAAGCCATATTTGGCACAATACTTGAAACCTAACTTTTAATTGGAAATTACCAGTCCATCATATTTTTCTTTAAAGCTATTATACTGTTGCAATGTCCAGCATCCAAGAAGATTTTTTTCAATTTCGGAGTCTTCGGTTGTTTCACTAACTGACATGCTGCTTTCTCCAAGTTTGAGTGGTGGTAGTGCTTGTGACCATTTTGGATCTTGGATAGCCAATTCTGTTGTTTCTGATTCTGATCTTGCTTTCTTGCTGAAAAAAGTAGTCAAACTCTGTTGCCTTTTTTTTAATCATTAAAAAAGGTGGCAGCTTTCTCAGCCTTCAGGAAGAAGAAGGGAATGACATTAAAGACTATTATTATTATTAACAGTTTATACTAAGTTCTGTGACCTAGAAGTGAAAATTCATCTTTGTCTAAGACAAATGTGTGCATATGTGATGTGTGCATATATATTTAGAGAAGGGCGGGGCGGATATGATGTTATATCACTGTTCTGATTTAAGGCATAAAATGAAAACTTTTATAATGAATTATCCTATTTTTTTAAAAATATTTTAAAAGATGTGTCTATCATGGATTACCTTTGCATATTTCTAAGATGCTCTACCCTTCATGCAACCCACCTCAAAAATCTGAAATGAAATGTCTGCACCCCACTTGTCAGATTAATCTCCAGAGTTCTCCATCAATGCTGCCATATCCTTAGTGCACCAACAGTATTTTTTTTAATCTCTATATGCTTAAAACTATTGACCAAAATCATATTAAGAGTTTGAAAAACTTGAATAATAAAATGTTTGAGACTATTTTATTATCTAATGATATTGATTTCTCCGCAAAATAACTAAAATGCCATCAACTTAATTACATTCAGGAATGAAAAACAGTTTCATATTTTCCTTTGCAATTATGTGAATTAGTCTGTAGGTGTTCCAGGAGATTTAACAATAGGAAATATTTCTATTTCCATCTCTGTTCCATCTCTATTTTATTCTGTTAAAAATTTAACAGAATAGGATGCCATTTTCTGTTTGAACTTCAAGAAGCCTCTCATTTTATTTCTGCATTAGCACTGATACAAATAAACTCCACCTTTGTTTCTAATATTTCACCCAGATGTTTAATGTATTCTTTAAACTGATATTTTATTCATACTGACAAGGAATTAAGCTTTAAACTCAGTCAATCTGAATCCAGATTAAGGCACATGAATTTCATCCATGTTCTCTGATTTTATAGAACCACAAGAGTATGTTTGTTCCAATAAACAAACAACATTCAAACGCAGTTTAGATATACAATTGATTTGGGAAAAATTGAATTTCTGTATTTATAATTAATAAATAGCTCTATATACACTCTAAATACAGGGGTCATGAGTCATGACTCATATTTGTCTGATGTCTTGAGAAAACGGCAATCTTGATGATATGATTAGGAACCAAACAATATTGACCAACCCAGACAATAAATGACTTTGATGAGGGAACAGAGGGGGAACTTACCAAATTTGCAGAAGATACAGAGAATACCTAACACCCTAAGATAGGCTCAAGATCCAGATGGATACTGAGAAGACTTGATCACTGGGCCCTATGTAGAGAAAAGTAAAATCCTACACTTAGGCAAGAAAAACCAAATGTAAATATATAGACTGGGTGAAACCAGGCTTAATAGCAGTGACTGTGAGCAGGATGTTGGAGTCTTAGTGGACAACCAGCTAAATATGAGCCAGCAGTGTGCAGAGGCAGCCAAAAAAGCCAATGCAATCCTAAATTGCATTTACAGAGGGATACAATCAAGATCAAGTGAGGTACTAATACCACTCTATAAAGTAAAGCCCTAGTAAGACTACACCTAGATTAATGTATCCAGTTTTGGCCACCACACTATAAAAAGATGTTGCAACTCAAAAAAAGTGCAGAGGACAACCAGGATACCGGAGACTAAAACAAGAGAAGAGAAGGACCAGGGAAGACATGATGGCAGTGTTCCAATATCTGAGGGGCTGCCACAGAGCGGAAGGGGTCAAGCGATTTTCTAAAGCACCTGAAGGCCAGACAAGGAATAATGGATGGAAACTGAACAAGAAGAGATTCAACTCAAATAAGGGGAAATGTTCTGACAGTGAAAACAATCAACTAATGGAACAGCTTGCCTTTGGAAGTTGTGGGAGCTTCATCACTTGAGACTTTCAAGAAGCAATTTGACTGCCATTTGTCACAAATGGTGCAGGGTCTCCTGCATGGGTGGGTGGGGGTTTGGACTAGATGACCTAAAACGTCCCTTCCAACTCTGTTAATCTGTTAAATCTGACAAAAACTGGTAAAGTTGCTCACTGCCACTAATAAAGTTGCTCACTGCAAGAACAAAAGGCTGGTTCAGTTCTTGTTGGCCCATTAACAAAAGTGGAGGGAAACTCAAGGCCCAGGTTGCAGGCCTTCTTTTTTTAAAAAAAAATGCAACATAAATTTTTAAGAATAGATTAAGCATGGAATTTCAAATAGGACAAAGCTGCCATTTTAAGTGTAGCATGGGCCTTTCCAAAACATTTAAAAGCTCATTATGGTAGTGTTGGAAGTTAGCACCCACCTCTCTCCTAGAAAAATGAAATATTTTAGGAAATATTAAAAAGGCAGAATATTTCCCCTAAAGGAGAAACATAGCATGGGGGCAGAGCTGAGTTTCTACCCCACCTTTGTTAATCGGCTATCAAGGAGTGAGCCAGCCTTTTATTCTTAGAAAGCTACCATAATGAGCTTCTAAATACTTTTGTAAAGGCCTATTTTACATTCAAAATGGCAGTTTTGTCTTCTTTGGAATTCCATGCTTAAACCATTTTTAAAAATGGATGTTGCAGGCTTTCTGTAAGGGGTCACTGAAATTAGTGGCAGCGAGCAACTTACTGTGCAGCTTATTCAAATCCAGATGGTTTCAATGTATTTTTTTAAAGCCAAGAAAAAAACAATTTAAGTCAACAATTAAAGACACTGAAAAATTAAAAGAAAATTCAAACTGATATCATAACTGTAGTTTTTGAAATCTATTTTGACTTGATGAGGGGATTTTTCAAAACCAACCCTGCCTGGCAGCTGAACGCCAAGCATCATTTGGGGAAATGTGCAAACCATGAGCCCTGAGCCTGAGTCAGCTGCTGCCACTGCTGTTGCCAGTGGCTGGGAATAGTGGTCACTGTGCGGAGCTTGTATTGGGCTGCACAAGGTGTTGCGAGAGCTCTCACAGCATCTTGTGCAGCCCATGGAGGTGGCAACAGAAGTGGCAGAGACAAGCAGCCAGGCCAGGCCACTGTCTCGGTCATGTCTCCCCCCGAGCAATCAAGGCACAAGCGCAGCACCAACAAGGGCTGGAGGAAGTGCCCGCACCCAACAAGAGAGGAAATTCTCTCCACCACAGTCTGCAAACAAGGAAATGGTGCTGCAAGCAAAGATATGCTCCTGTCGTGTTTTCCACCCTGTGCCTCAGGCCAAATGCGGCAAGCCCAAAAGGCAGCTGTCAGAGACTGCACCCCCCAAACCTCGGGGCAGGTGTGCGCGGAATCAGAGAGCTGGGCCTGGCCCGTAAAGGCTGGAAAGTGGCCATTGGAGCCTTGCCACACACACACACACACACCCACAGTCAGCAGCAACTTACCTAAAATTGGAGAGCAAAGAAGCCAGAGTGTAGCAAGGGAACCAGAGCTGGATCATGTGGGACTGGGCTGGCAGAGGCTGGCAAGCAAGCGAGGGAGGGAGGGAGCCAGACATGAGTAGCCAAAGGAGATGAGGCAAGGAGTGGGTGGATCTATAAGGTTGGACAGAGCAGGGTTGGGTGGAGTGGGGTTGGGTTGGGCCATCCAGGAGTGGGATTTGCGGGTTTGCCTAACTCCACAGATTCTTAACTACAGAATTGCTCGAACCTGTGTGAACCCGTAGCAGCCTACCTCTCATCTCTATGAGTATAAGGGATAAAAGAGAACTAGTTTGTTAAGACATTATGCTACAGACCAGAAGATCCTGAGTTCTAGTACTTGTTTAGACACTAAGCTAGCTGGCTGATCTTGGGCCAGTCACTCCCACTTAGTCCTAGGAAGAATACAATGGAAAGTCACTTCTGCAACATCTTGCCAAGAAAACTGCAGGCACTACAGTTTTGTAGGCAGTTGCCAAGAGTCGACGTTGACTTATACTGTAGGTACATAAAATTTAAAAGGGGGTGGATAAAACAAAGAGGGGAACAAGTAACTAGTCTCCTCTTTTTTTCCTAGAGATTTATAGTATACCTGCACTTGTTCCTTCAACAGAAAATTTTCTGCAGAAGTGCATGTACACACGCATGCATGCACGCACGCACACTGATTTCAATGACTCTAGATCAAGCTGAAATATGTATGAATTCCTCTCAGAATATTTTGAAATAAAAGAATTTAGAATGAAAGCTCAGTACACAATTATTATATCACTTACTATATATCTCTGTTTTTCTTGCTTCTTGTCCTGTACCAATAAAGAAGTTCCTCATTATTTGACTAATTTTCTGATCATTTTTTATCAGATGAGTAAGCCAGCATACAAATGTGTAGATAGGGAGGCAAGAAAATCACAAGATAGATCTGCCGTAAGCAAGTCATGCCACGGCAACCTTTTTTTCTTTTTCGACAAAGTTATCTCCTTAATAAATTGGAGATGGGGGTAGATACTGTAAACATTAATTTGATTTCAACAAAACTGACAATAAGGATTCTCATTAATAAAATCCTAAAATACAACTATGAGATGAATTTAGAGTAGGAATAATGGAGGCAACCTGGCTTGGTTGTACAGGCAGTCCTTGTCTTGCAACAGTTTATTTAATGACCATTCAAAGTTACAACGGCACTGAAAAAAGTGACTCGACCATTTTTCATACTTATGACCCTTGCAGCATCTCCATGGTCATGTGATTTACATTCAGATGCTTGGCAACTAGTTCATATTTAAGATGGTTGCAGTGATCACCTTTTGCAACTTTCTGACAAGCAAAGTCAATGGGGAAGCTAGATTCACTTTAACTGTGTTACTAACTTAATAGCTGCAGTGATTCAGTTAACAAATGTGACATGAAAAGTTGTAAAATGAGTTAAAAGTCACTTAATAAATTTGTCTGGGCTCAATTGTGGTTGTAAGTCAAAGGCTACCTGTAGTACAAGTGAAATGATCCGATTAAACCTATTAATTAGAAGTTAAACATGAGCCAACAGTGAGATGCAATGCAGTGCAATGTATCTGGCCAAAAGTGATAAATGCTAGATCACGAAAAGTAATTGTTCCACGATGCTCTTCCTTGTTTAGACTCTATTTGGAGTGTTGAGTCCAGATTTGGGGAAATGAGTTTAAAAAGATCAGTTACAAATGAGAGCGTGTTCAGAAGAGAGCTAATTAAATTGGGGGGGGGGGGGAACTGAGTGGGAAATACAATAGCTTTCTTCAAATAGCTGAAGGTTGTCAAATAGGAAAAGGACTTCTCTTCTGTCCCAGACACTAGGGCCTGGAAGAAATGAATTAAAATTACAAAGAAAGAAGACGCCAGGAGAAACTTCTCCACAATATGAGCTGTCAGATAACAAAATAAGCTATCACTTGAAGTGCAAAGTTAATGCTAGAATTAGAAGTCCTCAAATAGAGAATGAATGGTATCTTCCTGTGATACTGAAGTGGAATTTGCAGTGAGGATTAGATGACCTCTAAGGAACTCTGATTTTATGGTTCACTTTTTCTAAAACCACTCCTTTCTACATTTTTTCCCAACAGAACAACTTTGTTAGATACTGTAGCTTGGAATGAAAATTTCTATCTCCAAATCACCTATAGGCTTTCAAGGCTGAGCATAAACTTGCACTGGAGACTTTAAAACTAATATCCTAACCTGCTGCACAATTATTATAAGACCCAGATGATGTAGAAGACCCAAATGATGTAGAAGACCCACCATCTGGGTCTTATAATAATTGGGCAACAGGAGTTTGAAGTTCTAAGTACTGTTAATTCCTACATTGGCAAGTTAAAAGTATCAACCTTCTGGTAATTTTGCTTAAAAAAAAAAAAAAAGGGAACCAGATCACTCTGGCAGAATACTAAGTGTTAAATCATCTAAAACCAAAAAAGGGAGGTTGAAGGCCTCAGAACTGCCAATCTACATCTAAATGTAAAAAAAATGTTTCAGTTCAAAATATTACCATTTAGTACCTTCTGATCTAATCTAATCTATTTGATTTTAACCCCACTGAAGTTCCACCCCAGATTACCTTATCATTTCCAGATTTTAGACTAAGATCCAATTTATTCCAGTCAATTTAACCTAACAGTTTGAAATAGACCATTATTTAGTACTATATAAAGTTTAATTTTGTAAAGTATAACAAATATTTATCTTTATTACCCATGGGGGGAGCAGCTGCTTGTGGTCCTAGCTGTGAACTGACAGCTGGTCTTAATAAACTGCTGTGGGAGATGGGGTGTATTTTTTCGAGTATCCGAGGGAAGCTATGTTGAACAATTACTGGATTTATGACTTTCACTATGGAGAAAGGTCCTAAGAATTTGGGTCCTAACTTTTTATTAGGTAATCTCAATCTAAGGTATTTGGTTGACAGATAAACTCAATCCCCTACACGGAAAGGAGACTCGGGGATCTAGGTTTATCAGCTTGGGTTTTATACCCTTTAGCAGCTCCTGTTGGAGCTTTTTTTTTTTTTTTTTTTTTTTTTTGGTGTTTCTCCATGAATGAATACCTTTTTTCAGGTATTCATTCACTCTGAGAGAAATGGAGTGGTTTTTGGTGGTTCTAAGGGCAATTCTGGCATGGGAAAAAATTCCATGCTACTTGTAATTTGCACAGAATTAATCCCGTGCTGCTATATACTGCATTGTTATAAGCAACTTCAGTAAACGGCAATAAGTCAGCCCAGTTCTCTTGCTGGTCCAATGCTACATAGCATTGGATATATTGTTCCATCACAGTGTTTGTATGATCTGTGGCTCGGTTCATAGCTGGATGAAAAGCCAAGCTAAATCCTTGGGATGATCCAAAGGACTTCAGGAACTCCTTCCAGAATTTAGCTGTAAATTGAACACCTTGGTCTGATATTATCCACCACGGCACTCCGTGAAGTTGATATACATACTTCACAAACAATTTAGCCAGTTTTTTTAGCTGAAGGTAATCCAGAGCAGGCAATGGAATGAGCTTGCTCAGAGAACAAGTCAATGACAGTCCAAATTACTGTGTTTCCACCACTCTCTGGGAGTTCAGCCATAAAGTCCATTGTAATTTCTTCCCAGGGTCTTATATGTTCAGCCATTTGTTAAAGGAGGCCAGGTGGTTTTCCTGGCCTCATTTTCATTGTGACACAAACTGAACAACTTTTGACATATTCTTCTAAGTCAGCTTTCATTTTTGGCCACCAAAACTGCCTCCTAGCCAGATAGAGGGCTTTCAACAACCCAAAGTAGCCAAAGTCATGGCTCCACCTCAATATCATCAGTCTTAATCTGAGATCAAATCATTTCAATTTTCCACAAACCATGCATCAGTCAAAAGGAGACTTTTAAATCCACAGTCAGTTTGTCTTCAGGAGGGTCAGAACAATGTCTGGCTTGGGCTTGGGTGGTAGTTTGGGCTGCTGACTGAGTTTCCAATATCACTGCATGCACTACTTCCTCTTGGCAGCTGTCAAATTGGGGTTTCCTTGACAGAGTATCTGCCAACAAGTTATCTCCCCCCTCCCGGGATGTATTTTAGGCCAGGTGTAGGCAAACTTGGCTCTTTTATGACTCATGGACTTCAACTCCCAGAATTCCTCTTCCAGTCATGCTAGCTCAGGAATGCTGGGAGTTGAAGTCCAAAAGTCATAAAAGAACCAAGTTTGCCTACCCCTGTTTTAGGCTGAAGTTATAAAGTCCTGAGCCCAGCAAACTTGTTTGGGGGAAACTTTTTGAGGTGTCTTTACAGTATTGAGATTTTTGTGATCAGTCCATACTTTGTTGGTTCTTTGACTCCATTGAGAAAATGCCTTCATGAGAGGAGAGCCCATTGGACAGCAAAGGCTTCTTTTGCCCACAACTCCCACCTTCATTCCGTGATGGTCAGCTTTTTAGATACAAGCGCACAAGGCAACAGCTGGCCTTGGGGGTCCTTTTAAAGAAGTACAGCAGCCACTGCCACATCACTGGCATCTGCTTCAACTATAAATGGCCTGTTAGGATTTTGGAGAACAGGCTCCTCTGCAAAGAGGTGCTTTAATTTTTCAAAAGCTTTTTGACAGTCCTTTGTTCAAACTAGTGGCTGTGTAGGTTTTGGTTTTGTGGGATAAGGACCTGTTTTTAGTAGCTCTGTTACTGGAAAGGGTACTTCTGTGAAAGAGGGAATGAATTGTGTGTAGAAATGCACAAAACTGTGAAAGCTTTGGAGGCTGTCAATGAGTGCATGGAGGCTGCCAGTCCAACATGGCTCTCACTTTTCCAGGATCCATTTCAATTCCCTCATTTGACATTTGGTAGGCCAGGTAGTCTAGGGAGGCCTTACGGAATTTGCGTTCTGACAGCTTAGCACAGAGTTTTGTGGCTAGATTTTTCAGCACCTGTCACACTGGTTTTACATGTTCCTCTAGCATCTTGCTGAAAATAAGAATTTTATTTTATTTTATTTTTATTTTTATTCATATTTCTATGCCACCCAACCCCCGAGGGACTCTGGGCGGCTCACAGCAAAACCCAGTGAAGAATGTCATCTAGATAAACTAGGAATCCATTATACAAGTGTTCATGCAGTACTTCATTGATCAATTTCATGAATACTGCAGGAGCTCCCTGGAGCCCAAAGGCCATGACACAGAATTGAAAGCTCCCCAACAGGCAGTTAAAAGCTGTTTTCCATTCATCCCCCTCCTGGATGCATACCTTGTAATAGGCTTCCCATAAGTCCAGTTTAGTAACTATCTTTCCTTTTGATAGGTGATTCAACAAGTCTTTCATGGGGGAGGGGGGGGTACATATTTTGCACACACACACCATTGATTCTGTGAAAATCCACACATAATCTCAGGCCCCCATCTTTGCAGGTTCTCTGGCTAAGTTGGAGTCAATGTACTTTCTTAGTTCGGTCATTTCTGTGGGTGTCATGGAGTACATTTTTGGTTTTGGTTGCTTGGTCCCAGGTTCTATTTCTATGGCACAAACAGTCTGTCGGTGAGGGGGGAGGACATTGTATTCTTCTTCACTAAATACCTCTGCCAAATCTCGGTATTCTTTAGTGACTGAGGGCTTACCCAGTAGGGGTTCTGCAGTGGCGGCAGCCGCTCTGCTACTGAGGAAGAGTTGGGTGGGTGTCCCTTATCAGGAGGGATTGGCAGCAGTGGCCCAACACCTATTATGATTTTCCTGTACCCATCTTCCCACTTGATAGTATGGGCCCATTTGTCGAGCCAGGCAAATCCCAGTATGATGGATTCTGTCATTTGGGGGGCAATGACAAATTGTATGAGCTCATGGTGCCTCCCCATCTTAAGCCTGACAAGTTCTGTGACTTGGGTGGCAGGGGCTCTGCCAATAAGCATCCCATCTACTTGTTCAAACCAAATTGGGTGAGCTAGGGGCTTCACCTTTATTCCTAATTGTTCAACACTGGGGATCCTAATGTATGTATGTATGTATGTATGTATTTATTTATTTATCAAATTTATATGCTGCCCATCTCCCACAGGACTCTCCCGCAGGACTAATCAAACATCTGGTGCACCCAGTGTCTATCACTGCTTCTAATTCCCCTTGTACCCCAGTCCCTGGTACTGTCAGTTTTACTTTGACTGCAAAAGGGCGGATGGCTACACTCACCATCGGGTCTTCCTCTCCACTGGTACTTCCCAGAGCTTCTCTGGCCAGAGGTTCCTAACCTTTTTCTGTGGGAAGGGAAACCGCTATGCCTTGATAGGCATACTCACCCACATCAAGTGGCTTCCTTGGTGCCATTCTTCCTTTAGTTGCTGCAATGGCCAAGGCTGCAGGACAGGCACAGGTGCTAGGCACTCAGAAGCCTGAGGGGCTGTTTGACCACATCAGTAGTACTTGATGGTGCCAGCCTGTGGAGCAGGTGCCAGCTCAGAGGGTGTGCTGGGATTCGTCAGCCCAGAGGTCTCCTCACTGGTTTCTCAGTCACAGGTTTTTGATGTAGTTATGTTTCTCTATCCATCGCTATAGCCATGGTGTACCAATCTTGCTGCCACTTGAGTATCCCACAAATGCCACATGCTTTTCTAACCTCCTGATCTATGGCCTCCTTAAAGTAGTGGAGGAGGATTCTATCGGGCCATTGCCTGAGATTCCCTGCTACTCTTCTGAAATCCCAGACAAAATCCTTAATAGGTTGATTCCCTTGCTTCATCATCTTTATTATGGCCTCATTCTCATTCCTGTGGTTGGTGTCTTCAAACCTGGGTCATAGTATTTGGATGAACCCATCTGTATCACCAAATTCGGCAGTTACTTTGTCATGAAGCTGGGCTATCCAGTCTGTAGCACCCCCTTCATTCACTCCTTCCATGATCACTGACAGCAGTTCATGGTCTGACTAGTACTGGTTTCTGTACTGATCTATGTGCACCCAAACTCGGCTGGAGAAATATGCCAGCTTTCCTGAGATCCCCCAAAATTTGCTCTAAACCTAGGTGGCTGAACCCTGGGCAAGGGGTGCAGGCTAGTCAGCTGGCAGAAGAGATACAGCAGCTGGTGGTGGGACAGGGACCTGTTGCTGCACTGTAGCTCCACTGTAGCTGGCTGCTGGGCTCTGGCTGGCAGTGGCCAGCAGCTGGACTGAACCTGGTTGCTGGATTGGACCCATTTGCTGGGATTGTACCAGTGGGGCAAATGGTGCCAGCATCCACTGGTACTGCACCCATGCCTGCCTGGGGTAGAAACCTCATCCAGGAGGGATACACTCAGTGGGAGGCAGCATAAAGACCAGCTGGCGAGGAGGAGTGGCTGAACGCGGTATCATTCCAATTGCAGGTGGCATCTGCTGTCTAGCTCCTGCAGGTTGGAATGGGTGTGCTGATCCAGCTCTCCTGTCATCCCTGGCTGAGTAGAAGGATGCTGTCGCTGCACTATGTCCACTCACTGGCCGTGGATCAGGGAACATGAACGGTGACTACCTTAGAACCCATCTCGGTGGACCAGCTTGGTGCCAAGGGTTGTAGCTTCTGACCTTGAGACACTCAAACCGCTCTGGGAGATCCGTCAAAGATTGGCTCTGAGAAACAATGGCTTCTAAAGTTGACAACTTGGGTCACATCAACTTTAATAATTACATGGGGAAAGGTAGAATAAATTGCAGCATATTAAAATGCAAATCATTTTAAGGAGAATTTCCTTCAAGACAAGAAGAAAGACATGTGCAACTTCAGGATACTTATTTATTCAAAGGGATGAAATAACTTCTTAAAATAAATTCTAATCCTAAATTTATTTCTGAAAGGAGGTACTACACAAATTTAATACTCTTGAGAATTATAGGTTTAAGAGTGTGAAAACTCAATTATAGCCATTATAATCATACTATTCTATAAGTTTTGATGAATCTGAAGTGAAACAATCTAACACAGCCAACAGGAAACCATTATTTGATAGCCTAAACTATTACATTTCAGCATCTATAATAGAGATTCAAACAGCTGAGAACTTTAAATGAACACACTAATCTCCAGAAATTACTTTCACACTTATCAGAGTCAGAGAGAGAGGATCTGGTAAGTTAAGGGATGGCTGGGATCCTTCTTTTGCAACAGCTTTTATTTTTGCTTGGGCAAAAAC
>JANHFR010005319.1:78004-93136 GCA_032468015.1 Mimophis mahfalensis
AGAAATTACTTATCCATGTGAGTCTGATGAATTAGATACATTTTTTTCATTCTTAACTAAACGAATACAACAGTTAAATGTAGCGGCAATTTGAAGACTCAAGGATTCACATTGGAAAATGATGATTATGACAATGAAAGCAGCTAAAGAAATGAAGATGTTTGTACACTTCAAATAAAATTAGATTAAGTCATACCATTGTACAACTGGACACTAAACATACTTGTGTACAGAAAATAAACTATTGTTCTCTGTGTTAAATATGCCATTGTTCATAATACATGAATTGCAATGAAAGTACTGCAATATAAAAATACTTGAATTGTCTTCTCTGCAAATTAAAACCTTCTGATGATATTCCCAAATTGCACAGGCATTCATTGCATTACATACAAAAATACTTTCTTTTATGGGAATTCACAAAGTTGTACTCTCATGCAAAACAAACAAAAAAAGATAAAGCTAGTACAGATAGTCCTCAAGTAACAACCCCAATTGAGCCCAAAATGTATGTTGTAAAGAGACTTTGCCCCATTTTATGACTTTTCTTGCCGCAGATGTTAAGTGAATTGCTGCATTTGTTAAGTGAGTAACATGGTTGTTAAGTGAAATTGGCTTCCTCATTGACTTTGTTTGTGAGAAGGTCCCAAAAGGTGGTCACAAGATCCTGGGACACTACAGCTGTCATAAACATGAACCAGCTGCCAAGCATCTGAATTTTGATCATGTGACATGAGGTTGCTACAACAGTCGCAAATGTGAAAAACCATTTTAAGTCACTGTTTTCACTGCCGTTGTAACTTTGAACAGTCACTAAATGAATTGTTATAAGTCGAGGACTACCTGTATGTATTTTGTACGAAAACCAGCTAAAAAAGAAAATAAAGTTCTTCCAATAGTTACCAAGACTTAGACTCTCACTTGTTTAAATGAGCATTTTGAAGCTTCAGAAGAAGCAGATCTGTACAATAATGACTAACCTGCCATCATTAGCTGCTTTGCTACTTGACCAAGACATTGTAAATAAAATCATGTAAAATGACTTGCAAAACCTTTTATAAGCAAAACCTTATGCAAAGTTTGATCCATAACTTTATTAACAAAATCAGGACACTAGAACTTTCTCAGCAAGGTACAGACTCAGATATAGAACTGTATAAACACTGAATGCTTTTGTGGACAATATATGGAAATACTATAAGAGGAATGTAATAAGAAGTGGTATTCAGCCAGTTCTGACAGGTTCTGGAGAACTGGTAGAGATAATTTTGACTGGTTCAGAGAACCAGAAAATACCTTCAATTGGCCAACACTGGCAAATACCACCTCTGATCGGTCGACAACATAGCCACACCCACTAGGCCATGCCCACAGAACCGATAGTAAAAAAAATTGAATCCCACTATTGAATGTCATCCTTTTGGACTTGTTTGATCTCTCAACAGTTTTAGTATCAATGATTAAGGCAACCTTCTGGACTATCTATGAAAGTAAGAACAAAGACACTATTTAAAACTAAATGGGTGCTTGTAATCAGTGGAGTGGAGGAGAAATCAATCCTTTGGATTCCCAACTGTGGATCCTGGTGATGCAGGGGTTGAAATTCTCCTTCCTCTAGCCACTAGTTGTTAAGCAACTTCTGCAGTTGTTAAGCAAATCTGGCTTCCCGCACTGACGTTGCTTGCTGGAAACCCTGGAAATGGACTTCATATGACATCAGGATGCTGCAACCCTTGTACCTGTATGCCAGTTACCAAATTTTGATCATGTGACCACATGGATGCTACAACAGTGATAAATATGAGGACCATTTATGTTACTTTTTAAAAAACACCATCATTACTTTTAATGTTTTTTGAATGAATGGTTGTAAGTCAGGAGAACTAGAAGAAATTAAAGATTACAATTAAAAGAGAAGAATACTGAAATGTCACTAATTTGACTAAATGTGACCAATGAAAAGGGAGGTAAAATATTATAAAATTAGACATATTGAAGGATTCCATTGAACAGTGACCTCAGAAGTTAATTTTAGGAATGTCTGCCTTAATAGAGAGACTGACAAAAGATTGAGACTGTTCTGAAAGTGGATTTAAAAACAACAGGTTACAAGAATTACACAGGAAAAAGATGCTATATTAAACATATAAGTGAAACCAACTGATGTCTTATTAAAAGGGATATACAAATATCAAACCAAAATGATGACCTAGATAATTTTATCAGATTTACTGATAGCACTCTGAAGAATGTTGTGATAAAGGACAAAGACAAAAATGAAAAGAAATCAGGTTCTAGGCTATTACTTGAGAAGACTAAAGTTCATTAAAAGTAAAAGGAAGAAAGATGAAGTTGGTTTATTTGATCAAGCTTAAAATAGATATATTATCTCGAGTAAACCTTAATGGACTTTTGCTGACCAGGACTGAACAACAAGGTTTCAAGGATTTGTCCATACGTAAGAAACGTGATACGGGAGGAAGATCCATTTGTTGTATTTTAAGCATTGATTAAATAATTGTTTGTACATTTATTTATATATTTATTTTTCTTTAGTTCATTTTTATTTTTTCCTTTTCTGTTTTTATTTTCTGTACATTATTTTTATTCTATTTTTTAGTTTGTATTAGTTATCTTTATAAAGTATAAAAAAATAAAAATGTAAAACTTTTTGATCAATTCTACAACTATGAGCAATCAATACCTTGATACTATGAAGTACATCTTGACCTGAATACACAGCAAGCATAGTTAGTGGAAGGAATGCAAAGATGACCTGGTCCAGCTCCCTTGCTACCCCTAGGTATGCTGATTTCATACCAGCACTATCAATCAAGTGTCAATTTGCAGCTCTTCTTTTTCCCTTAATGAATTTTTAACAGCAAGGAAAAAAAGGCAGAAGAAGCAGTGGGAAAATGTGTAAATGGAAGATTGTAATTTCTTGATCTCCACCCATTCAATTCCACAACTATGAAATAATTATTCCATCATAAACATTTGGTCTAAAAGTAGAGTATTCATATGCTTTGTACAATCCACAAACAGGGATATGGTAAATATTATGTTTAACTCTTTCTGTGAAGGTAGCCTTTGTCAGTCCAGGAATTCTGAAATACACATTTTTAATTTCTTAGTGCATGCTAAAAAAAGTAAAGTCTATAACAATTTTAAGTTTCTCTCAACTCTACCAGGATCAGTAACAAAAATTAATAAACATTGTAGCACAATACACACTCACATGCATCAGTGTCTTGCACAGATCACTCACAGTGAAATGATTCATAAGTAAACAATGAAAAGCGATACAATAAGGAAGAAAACATTTCTCAACATTAGTCAATATTTTGGAATATATGTAACATATGGTTGACTGAGGATATAAAGCAATTGAACTATCAAAGGGTCAGAGTTTTATCCTCTCTCTTTTAATAGATCAATGTTATATGGCATTAAGGTTTGCTTAGCAGGGTTCAAGAGAGCTAAAATAATGTCATGAACTCAAGAATTAAGTTTCACAATTGGCCTTATGTAGTAGGAAACTGTACAACGTTATGCCCCACTTCAGTTCAAGTAAACTTTGGAACCCTTTAAATTAATTAGTGGTTGTGTGCATGGGTCCTTCTATGTTGAGCCAAAAAAGACAAGAAAGCCAAACCCAGTAATATTGGGTGTCTGGAACAAGGAAGGAAATAGAGCATTTTGATACCATGCTCTTTTTTCCCAAGAAACATCTGGTTACAATGAACTAACTCATCCTTTGGCTTGATTCCATAGGACAAGTCCTGAATATTGACTTTTTTTGGTTACATGAAATAAAAGAAGAAAACAAAGATTTGAAAGAGCCAACTAATATACGTTACTGATAAATGCTCCAGGTTCTTCAGTTTAATATAAAAGCAAATACTGATGCTTTTAAGACAGCATTTCCTCCTTAAGAAATTGCATGCAAATAAACAAAACAAACACTATTTTGAAGAACAAGATTTAGATACCACCACACACAGCTGAGAGTTGATAGATTCACTGAAACACCTTCCTATCATTGGTCATTTTCTTCTCCCAGACTATCTTTTTAAGCACCTTTCATTCCCAGAAAAATAAAGCACCTTAAATGGTATCTTACCGACTATTAGAAAATTTGTTGCTGTTCTCAAGGTTAATTGCTTTTCTCACTCCTTTATACTAGACTCTATGCAGAAGTTCAAACCATCCACTCCCATGCAAATAGGACAGAATGGCAATTGCAGGAAACTACTTCACAACCTGTTCCACCTGATTCATTCAATCAAGGTACCTTCACAAACTGTTTGGCTACCCTAATTGGAACTGCATCTCTGAAACACCTTTTCACTTAACCAAAGTATTCAGCAAAACTACAGTAGTTGGAATCTCCGACCCACAAGGTCAGAGACTGAGACTGATTTGCTAGTTATCTCCTTTTCAATCTGCGGCCAAGGCAGTTTCATCATTTCAATAGAATTACACGGTCCAGTTATTTGAGCTTTTACCACCCACTTAAAAACAATAGGCTACTTAATCCCTAAGCATTGCGCCTCTCACCTGATAAATCTGAAATCACTTTATAATCACGATCGCAAAGCGTTCGCCCGTTTTAATTAAGAAGAACCAATTCCAAGCCTCCGCCTTAAACCTCCCTGAAGATAAGTTAACTTTTCATGCCTTCCTGAACTGCACCTTCTGTGGCAATTTAGCCGACGTCCAATTCCCTTTTAAAAAGCATTCAGCTTTTTGAGAGACCCTAGATCTCTCTTGAGTTGGCGGGCCTTCAGTGGTTTCACTTTTTAACACCGCAACAATGCTTCCCGCACTCGGAACGCAGCCCACTCCGTTCAAGGAGACTCGCTCCCGAGTTACGAGCACAGAACCGGAACCCCAAACAAACATCTAGCATCCTCACGTGAAATCCATTTAGCAAGTACCCACAGCACTGCCACACGTTCTCGTTCTTCTAATTTCTGCTTTCCTCGCATTACCCCCCACCCCTCGTTTGCACTTTCTTTCTCAGGGGAATCTTCGGATCGGAGGGAGGGGATCGGGAGAGACAATTCAAAGGATGCCGAAGCAGCCGCCGGCTTACTCACTTACCAGTTGCATGCCACAGATAAAGATCAGCGTGCACCTGCCGCTGCAGTAACCCATGGTTTCCCCGAGCCCTCGCAGCAGCCCCGCAGTCCCACGCAGAGCCCAGTCGTATCCAATCAGATGGTGGGAGAGGCTAAGCGAGCCTGGGCAGGATTCAAGGGGCTCCTATCTGCCGCCATTGTGTCCCGGGAAGGGGCGGACATCAGGATCGCCTTAGCAGCAGCAACAACAGCAGCCGCCGCCGCCGCGCCAACAATCGCCTTCGGCGCCCTCCCGCCCCTCGTGCAAAGCGGCGCGGGCGGAAATGGTGTCCCGGCATCCAGCAAGCACGGCGGCGTCTCCCAAAGGCATCCGACGGCCTTTGCAAGTTTGTGCGCCAGCCGGGCTCAGCTCTTCTTGATCCATCCAGCCATTCGGGCAGGTGGGAAAGAGAGAAGCAGGCGAGCTCAGCCCCTTCAGTAGTCTGACACACACACTCTCTCTCTCCCGCGTCGGCTCTTTTCTCACGCCCCGCTTACCCAGCAAAACCTCCCACCCCCACCGCCCCCAGCTCCTTGTTTTGTTTCGCCTCAAGACAACAGCAAGCCGAAGCCTCTTGTCAGCGCTCGGTCGGGGCTCCTCTTTGCCTCGGTCCCGCCGTTCAATGGCAACGCGGCTATTCCCAATGCAGCACAGCAACAGAAGGAGGAGGAGGAGGAGGAGGAGGAGAAGGGAGCTGGCTGTTGCTCAGAAGCATGACAGGCGCTGTCTCTCAATGTTTGCAAGGCAACCGCCGCCGCCGCCGCCCCCTGCTCAGCCCGGTTTGAAGCACGCCGGGCGGCGGGGAGGGAAGCTGGAGGGCGAGAAAGGAAAGGTTAGGGGGGCATAGGAGGGAGACTTCCCGATCCCCTTATGACCTTAGCTCTGCCCGAGACTTCGGGAACATCTTCCTCCTCGCGCGGGCGCCCAACCTCTCTCCTCCGCTCCCCCCCCCCTCCTTTTTTTTTGGCTTTCTTTTCTGAAACGGCACCTCGGCGTCGCGTCCACCCCCGCCTGCGTCGCGGCGGAGAGCGCGAAGTTGAGAAGACTGTGGCGGTGCTTTTTGAGCGGGATTGCACACAAGGACCTCGGGGGAGGGGGAGATATGAGAAAGAGAGAGAGGAAGGGGGAGTCGCCCCCCGGACAGCGGCAGCCGCCCGTCAGAGGGAAATGAGCGGCCTCGGTTGACGGAAAGAAGGGTCCCCGGGCGCCGCCACCTGCCTTGCTCTCCGGGGGCACGTCAGGGAGCTTGGCTGGCTGCGCTTCTGCTACCTTCCTGCCCAACTAAGGATAGGAAGCAGCGGGGGCTGTGTCTGTGGAAGTGGACACCGGCTCAGGCGTGCGGCGCGGCGCGCTCTCTACTGCCGGCTGCTGGGCCTTAGTTGCAAAGGCAAGCTCAGGTAAAGGAAAGCAGGCAGGCGTGCCCGTCAACGAATCAGGCCCCCTTCTTGATTAGCGGCCACCTCGGCCCGTGAAACAGCGAAAGAGAGAAGCGGTTGCTAAGTGTAGCTGCCCGCTCTTTATATTGCGTTTCCCGTCCACCCCGCTGGGTTTCTTTGCCCATTCTCCTATCGACTGCAAGTCTCAATCTCTCTCTCTCTGCCTTTCAAACAAATGGAAGAAAAGATGAGAGAGAGAGAGCGCAAGAGCGCATCTTTTCTTGCGTTTTTGTTTGAAAGGTCCCGTTGCCACGCAGCTACTGAACAAAAATTGAGTTTTTTTCCCCCGGGAGGAGAATGCAAGTCTCATTCTAACAAAAGCAAGTCTACTTTACCTCGGCGTTAATGGAAAAGGACACCTGGTTTTAAAACAGTTACATTCAAGTTGTCTTTAAGACTAGAGTTTATATACTACTGAAACTCTCTGTAAGCTTTAACTGGGTGAAACAGGGCATCACAGAACAATTGTTTTAACCCAAGGTACCTCAAATGGGCGAATTTGCAAAATAACTCCCAAGGGAATGAAATTGGGGGAAGTTGTGCTAGCAAGGATTCAAGGGAGGGAGAAAGATAAATGGTGGCTATTGTGATCATTAGTAGTGATTCTTGTTTTTAATGTTCTGGGACAGTTTCCCAGCCACTCTCAAGAATCCCTCAGTCCCTCCCCTTGCCTGCTGAGAAGGGGAGGGGGAGAGGAAGGAATCTCCATCAACCCTTCCTAAAATATGCACACACACACACACTAACCCTAACCCTCCACTTGTGTCCCCCCCCCCCACATGTCCTCCCTGACCCACACCTTGAAATGGGAAGATAGATTTATTGCAATTTATTTCATTTTAACTATAGAAACAATAATGGTAAAGGAAGAAGAAAATATACTTTTATGGTGGATGGTGTGGCCCAATAGTGAGATTCAGATTTTTTTACTACTGGTTCTGTGGGCGTGGCTTAGTGGGTGTGGCTATGCTGTCAATCAGGCAATGTTTGCCAGTATTGGCCAATCAGAGGCAGTTCTCTGGGTCAGTCAAAATTATTGCTGCCGGTTCTCTGGAACCTGTTGGAACTGGCGGAAAACCACCTCTGGTGTGGCCATCAACTTCATTTGGTTTACTGCAATCCTTCCTTTTGGTGGGGAAATTGGTAGTTGGGTATTTAAGCATCTTAAGCATGTTAACAGTCATCAGGTAGCATTTATAATACAAAGCTTAGAAGTTGAGCTGAAGGGAGAAAGAAAGGAGAACAACTTTTTTTTAATAAAAATAATCTTTATTAGATTTTAAAACAAAAAAAAGAAAAACAGACATACAAACAGTATGTAAAACATAGACACATATTTACAGAAAGGACACCAACCAATGGTTCATATGTCCCTCCTATGAATGAAAAATCTAATATCCCAATGCAGCATCTTCCACTTTCCTATTAAACAGCATTAACTCTACGATCAGACATGCACGTCTACTCGAGCCAAAAACACTACACCATGACAGTTATCCTTAATTAATCATTCAGCTTGAAATAAAAAATTTAAAAGAAAGAAGAAAAAAGAAAAAAAGAAAGAGAAGAAAAAACTATATAAGAGAAAAGAAACCCCTTTAATCCACCTTTACATTAATCCCTTATCCTAGGCCATTCTGTTGTTGATCCAATCATCCCAGAACAACTGTTTTGATCAATTTCTCAGCTTTCTCGAAGTATTACAAGTCACTACTGTATTTTAAAAGATAATTAAAACACTGTTACTTACCCATTGTAACTAGAATAAGTCAATATTCATCTGATGGGTGTCAGCAGATTCTACAGCTTTTTCAGTATATTCAAGAACAGAAACTGAAAGGAGAAAAATGCATTGGCAAGACTAGGCATATCGCACCCATTTAAAGCAATATACATTGCCTGCCATGGGGTAATGGTTAAGGTATGGGGCTAGAAACCAGGAAACTATGAGTTCTAGTTTTGCTGCAGACACAAAGCTATTTGTATAATTCTGGACCAATCATTCTTTCTCAGCCCTAGGAAGAGCAAACCAAGAAAACAGCAAAGATTTGTCCAGGCAATTGGCAGAAGTAAAAATAAGACATTCAAACAAGTACAAAATTGGTAGTATGGTGTCCTGTAGAATAACATTTTTAAAATTATATTCTGTGGAACTTTTAAATCTGCAAGAATTGGGTGAGGTTCATGAAAGATTAAGGAAGAAACTTAAAGTCAGCTTTCTATCACTAGAACTTTGCTCTTGATCTGGGATTCTCATCAAGTTTCCACAGCTTGAAAAAGAAAAGTCTTACTCTAGATCCTTTTTTTAAAAAAAATACATTTTTTATATATCCCAAACAGAATAGTATGGGTGGCAAGCAATCGATGTTGTAAATCAGAAATATTGGAAGACATCTAAACTGGTTATTCTCAAGTGATGGAATGGATACTGCAAGTGCGATTTAGATGCAGCCTAGATGGGACACAGGGTGAGGCATTAGAACTCTCCATGCTCATGTGGTCACAATATGGATGCCTGATAACCAGCTCACATGTATGATGGTTGCAGTGTACCATGATCACACAATCACCATTTGGGATCTTTGTTGTTAGATTTCCGGAACCAAAAGCAATGGAGAAACTGGCGGGGAAGGTGGTGTGTTCCGTGCCTCAAACACACAGTTTGAGACACTCTCCTAAAAGCATGGACTCTTTATTTGTCCAAACGTTTCACAACTTGCCAGAAGCCTCTGTCAAACCTCTACACTATGCTGGGCAAAATGCCAATTGTCCTGATAAAAAGTAATAACTCACTGATGAACATGAACATAGAAACCAGTTGGAGAGACTGAATACTCAAACAGAAATCCCAGGAAACAAGGCAACCCTGGTAGAACCAAACACAATCCATGACACTCCAAATCTCTCAGTTCTCTGTGGAAGTCTGTTTCCAACCACACACCCTTTAACTCCCATGGGGTGTGGCCAGTGGTGGGATTCAAAAAATCCCACTACCGGTTTGCTAAATTTTAAGGGAGGGGGCACAAGCGCATGCACGCGCACAAAGCCCTCCTTTCTTCTGCGCATGTGTGCGTACCCCTGGCTTTTAGAGCCCAGGGAAGCCATTGACTGTTCCGATCTATTTCTGCTCTTCAGAGCAGCAGCGTTTCCCCGAAAAGCAGAAATAGATTGGAACAGTCAGTGGCTTCCCTGGGCTCCAAAAGCCAGGCACACACGGGGGTGCGCGCACATGCGTAGAAGGGGGCAGGTGGACAGGGCCATCTAGGGGTGGTTTTTGCTGGTTCACTGAACCACCCCTAATCAGCACTACCAGTTCCTGGGAACTGGAGGGAACCTGTAGGATACCATCTCTGGGTATAGTCCATTACTGGTCAGCTGTGGCTCTCCTCCATTGCTACTGCCTTCTCAAGTGCCTGCGTGTCCTTGCATTAATCAGGGCCTCCTCTCCACTGCTATCAGAAGCTGAAGGCTCCTGATAACTAGTGGATGGCCCTGCCACAGGTACAATATCAGCAGCTGGTTCCTCCCTTCCACCCGACTTTGGCTCCAGGTCTCCCTTGGAGTCGGAATCAGCTGCCAGATCTGCAGCATGCTGCTGAGCCACAACAGAAGGTTGCGAGTCATTCCTTTGGGTGACTGTGCAAATGGCTTGTGATGGAGAAAATCATTCACGATTCCTGCCCAGCACCAGCCTACCAAAGCCCCTCTGCACTTGTATCATGTATCACAGGCCATGTATCCCCTGCCAGGCAGTAGCCATCTCCAGCTCTGCTGTGCTCACGATGCCTTAACTATTTCCTGGCCTTATTGCAAACCACCAGGTACCATTTAATGACTTGCAATTCTTGCTTAATAATGGCAATCAGGAATGCTGGAATTGTCATCATTAAGCATTGTGATCATGTGACATTGTTCTTTCTGACCACATTGTTTAGTAAAAGAAATTCTAGACTTAGTTACTGTCATTAACCAAGAACCACCTGTAGTTGGTGAATTAAAATTCCACTTAATTGGTAGGCAACATCAATATTAATGAAATTCATATTACTCCTCAACTAATATAAATTTTAAGAGGCATCCTGGTGTTAATTCAAAATATTTCTTTTTAATTCATATTGATCTAAGGAAATTTATATGACAAGACAGGCTGCCAGAAATGCTATTGGCTAAATAGGTAGGTACTATGTCATGAAGAAGGAAATTTTGATTTGCCAGACTTTTACAAAATATCATTGGGCATTTATTTGATTGTCTATATTTATGTGGAATGAGAATTTAACTGAATATCAATCTCTATGGATTCTATTCAAAAGTTATTATGTATCCCTGTTTAGATCTTGGCAATTACTCAGATCAATATAAGCCACAGAAAAAACTTTTTTTCATTTCCTGTCTTACATACAGCTAAACATGTTTGGGCCCTAAGGGGATGTAGATTGGATTTTGATGCTGGGTCTCATGAATACTTAATTTTATGGGAAAACTTTGCTTTAAAAATAGGTGATAAGATAGTCTTTGGAAAGAATGGGCAAATACTAAAATAGACACATTAATTCAATCATTTTGTAAGTATGGTTTTACAACTGTACAACAATGTGGAACTTTCTTTGCTTAATGCAAATCAATAGCAATATAATTAATTTAACCGTGTTTTGATTTTTTGAATATGCATCATAAGCATTAACTTGAGATGCTATCATTTTAAAAAATTGAATCTAGTTGAAATTATGTGAGATGTTGCAGATATCTTTAAAGCTGAAATTACTGATATTTTTTATTTATGAAAGATTATGAAAGACTTTCAGTACCCAATAATTGAACATGAATGAGCGTTTAAAAACTTTGCTTCTTCGGATTTGAATTTTAAAATCATCATTTTTTTATTCCAACGCTATTAGATATCTGAAAAAATTTATCAATATAAGTGTGTGTGTGTGTGTGTGTGTGTGTGTGTGTTGATGATGTAAAAGGTACATTAAAACATATGGTGCAATTAGGTCCCATTTTGATTTCTTTTGGGAAATATACTGTAACATATAAAAATAGATGTTTTATATATACTGTTTTCAAATTAAATGTCAAATGTTATTTTTAATTATGCTCCAAAATTATGAAATCTGACCATTTTTAGGAGTATTGGTTACACTGGGCATGAGGAAGAATCAAAACAATTATAATGAGAACTTGGAATAGTGCTATTACCCCAGATATCCAAGACTAGATTCAGGAAATGAGATATTTATCCAGTTTGTAAAACAGCTATCTTCAAAAAATAATACTTTGTTTCCCTTGATGTAGATTCCATGATATTTTATAAGAAAAGATACTTTTACACACAATTTGATACATTTAAAAATGATGTAATAAATTTGTGACATTAAGGTGATTTGTATTAACTTAGTATATTAGGTGGCAAGCCTGAATTTGGTTAGGTGGCGGATTCATATGAATTCAGTTTGACACCCTTGAGACTGGGGGTGGGGAGGTGTGAGGTGGATGGAGTTCCAGCGATAACAACATAGCTGGACAGTGAGTCAGCCGCACTCCAACGGCTGCTCTGATGGAGGAAGGAGGAGTGAAGTGGTCAGGAGACCACTTCACAGCCTGGTTGGACAACGTGACATATGGTTTTGAAAAATCTAGTTTTAGTGACTTGGAAAGCCAGGACATTTTTTGTAGTGGCTTTCCACCAGTTAGTGTCAAGATGGTGTATCCTAATAAATCTGTTCTGAGAGGAATAGAAATGCCCCAGAGTTTGTCTTATGATGGTTGCATTACTTGGAACCTGACATTTGGATCTTTTAGGGTTTTTTTTTCCTATTCATTTGTTTCCTTATTTATTTGCCTGTTTAATTTGTTGGATATTACTATTTTCTTTTTGATTTGCTTTTATAGATTTTCTCTGTATTGCTCTTTTAAAAATTGCAGCACTTCTAAAATCACTCTTTGCTTCTGGGTACATTACAGTTGGAGGGACTGTCTCGCTGAATATCATGAAATGATGGCCCCTGATCTTCAAGAGCTAGATTGTTATCAACGTAAGAGATACAACATAAGGTAAACAACATTGCTTCTGTCTCCAAATACTGTACAATTATTGTTCCGTCTCTGATTCTGATTGGGTTACAAGGCATGGTTCACATGCAACTGAATGTACTAATATACAACTAAGTTATTTGATTTCTTTGTGAAAAGTGAATCCATAGAATAACTACAATGTTTCTTTCTATATTGTGTTTTTGTTGATGTAAGCTGCTTAGAGTTGCTAAGAGCGAGTAAGTGGCTATATAAATTTTCTAAATAAATAAATATTGATAATATATTGTGTGAAGCAGATGATGAATAACATAAAAAGGTGCGTTTTCTATTCTTTTCTATTTTGTTTAGCATTTCCCATCAAAACATTACTCTGGAAATTGTGTATTTTTTTTCTGTAATATTAACTAGAAAAAACATTACAGTAAGTTTGTTAACAAATAAAAGAGGTTAGAAGTTGAAAATGGTGATGCTATTGAGGCAGTCTAAATTCTGGTTCTGTTTTAAGACAAGAATACAGGAAGTCCTCGACCTATGACTGCAGTGGAGCCTACTCATTACAGTCACAAGTGGTGACAACTATTATGAGAGATCCTTCCTTAATGACCCTCTTCTCCTCCTCTCCCTGATACCACGCTTAAACACACAAGTGAGCATCTGCTATTTCATGGGAGAAGGCGGCCCTGGGAGGCTGCCCATCCATCTGGGTCCATAAAGGAAGCAGAGAAGCAGGAAAAAAAAACACTTTGCAAATAGGGCCTAATACTGCATTCCAATGTAAAATAGAAGCTTCCAAACAAAGCTCCATTGTTAGATATTCGAATTATTTTGGTGGGAAAACCTAGCCAGCCCATTGGTTAAAGGGCTGGGCTAGAAGGTATATAAAGAGCAGAGGTTCCCCAGCCGTTTGCTGGGTTTCTCATTATGCATTAAAGAGCTGTTGCGTTGAATCACTCTTGGCTTCTCGAGTCCTCATTCCCATGCCGGATCTTCGGATCTACCACTGACGACGAAGGTGGGATCTTGAGGCATGAGCCAGCACGATCCAGCAAGTCCGGAGCAAACGAGCTGCACCATGGCTACCTATTCCGCTCCCTCACCGTTCCAGCCGAAGACCAAGAAATGAGAGGACTACATGAACCGCTTCGAGTGCTCCCTCCTGGCCGCCGAGCTCAGCGGCATCTCCGATGACAGGAAAAAAGAGTTTTTCCTGACCTACTGCGGCAGCACTGTATATAACGTCGCCAAGGCTCTGGTAGCCCCAACTTCAGTTATGTCCGTCTCCTGGACGACCCTGCAGACGGCGCTTAAGAATCATTATTCTCCAACTCCCTCCAAGTACGTTCACAGAATAGAGTTCCGTGACCGCTTTCAGAGGGAGAATGAGTTGATTAATGATTTCATCGCTGCATTGTGAGCGGTCGCCATTCCAGCAGAATTCGGGAATTACCTCAATGAATGCCTCATCGAACAGGTAATTTGGGGAGTCACCAACATGCGACTCAGAAGGCGCCTCTTAGCCCGCCAAGAGCTGACCCTATCGGTCATTCTGGATGAAGCACGGGCGCATGAATCGTCCTCATCCACCGTGACCGCCCTCCAGAGACCCAAGGCGACAATTAAGGCAGCCTCTGTGCACTTCGAGGAGGCCATCCCCGACGAGGACGAGGCATCCGGTGAGGACGTGTGTGCGACCGAAGGGGGTATCGCAGAGAGAAACAGTCGCCGCTGCACCAGCTGCGGCGGCTCCCACCAACGGTCCCATTGCAGGTTCAGGGATGCAATATGCCACCATTGTGATAAGTGAGGGCATATTGCACGAGCCTGCTGAATGAAATCTCCAGTGAGCCAAGCGGAAAACCTAGAGAGAAATTTCCCACCAAAATGGCGGCTGCGGACAAAAGAGCGAATCAGAGGCGCCATTTTAATGGCGGCGCCAAGTTCGAATGAACGGAAGCGCACACCCTCACTATTGACCATGCCAGCACAGAGAAGGGAGAGAAGGTCTTCACGACGGTCGAGATCGATGGAAGAGACTGCTGAATGGAGATCGACTCCGGCTCCCCCATCTCCATACTTTCCTGGGAATGGATCAAACAAGCCTTCCCTGAACTCCGGCACCGAGACCTCGAACCGCAACAGATCTGAATAAGGGACTGCCAAGGCAAGAACCTTCCCGTCGCAGGCAGGAGACAAGTCCTCGTCCGCTACGGCCAAGCCTCAGCTACCTTGCCGCTCACCATCGTGCACGGCCAATTCCTCAGCCTCTTGGGGATGAACTAGTTCCCTGCCCTCGGCCTGAGCATTGCCGGAGTGCACAGCATCACCAGCGGCTCGATCGATGTGGCAGCCACTAAGCGGAGTGACCTGTTGACCGAGTTCAAGGACGTCTTCGAAGCCGGACTGGGCAGGTACGTGGGGACCCCTATCTCCTTTGCGCTCAACCCCAGCGTTGCCCTGATCCATCTTAAAGCCAGGCGAGTTCCACTAGCCCTCAAACCCAAGGTGGAGAAAGAACTGGACAAACTTGTGGCTC
>JANHFR010005319.1:101108-114954 GCA_032468015.1 Mimophis mahfalensis
CACTATGTATTAAAGAGCTGTTGTGTTAAATCACTCTTGGCTTCCCGAGTCCTCATTCCCACGCCTGATCTTCGGATTTAACAATTACCATTATCGTGAACTAAGGAAATCAAATTCTTTTTGCAGTCAATAAACATTCTTAAAATATATTTTAATTGAATTAAAATCACTGCATCCACCATACCATCTAATAAAAAAAAATTGTCACCTATTTTTAAAATAGAATTCATCCAAAGAGAGAAATATTCATGAGTCTCATTACCAAAATCCAATCTATACCTTCTTGCAGTCTGCACTTCTGGAAATAATATGCCTTTCCTAGTGTATCTGATCCATACACACCCACACACACCCACATACACCCATACCCACACATATATGCACACCTACATAATTCCCACATATATACATGTATCTGTGTATATGTATTTGTATATGTATGCATACATACACATATACACACACCTGTTGTCTACTGCTGCTGACAGGAAGGCTGAGGTCTTCTCTAGATCTGCTTGACACTCTTTATCCTTTGTTCCAGAGTTTGTTTCATCTGATCATATTTTGTTCTAAGATCCGAAGAAGGAGAGTATCCTAGATTTAAAAGATTCGATTCAAGAGTTTTGATCATGTGGATTAAAAAAATTGTCCTGAAGCCCTGAATTGTCCTGAATGGTGCTAGGGCTTGAGGATAAAAGTTAAACTTAAACCAAAACTTTATAAAAGCTAGGCACATTCTTGATTCAACTTTGATCATTCCTATCTCCCTTATAGATGTGCAATTGACACACAAAAAGGGGTCTAGAGAGCTGCTGTGTTGACTTTAGATTGTAACCTTTCCAGGGAAGTGAAACAAGAAGCTGGATAGCCAATTGGAGTCTCTAAAAGGAGCTGGGTTAGAGGCTTAGCTTGAAAGAGAACAGCTGGAATATAATATCCTCCCTTGGTGCAGAAACCAATTGATGATGGCATTGGGAGATCTTTGTCTAGTAGCAGCAGCATATTCACGATGGACATTTTCAAGCCATGAAACACCTGACCATTCCGAAATACTTAAAGCAAGCCACTTATTCTGTTCTACAGCCATTAATACCCCGTAAAAATTTAATCCAAACCAGATCAAAGCCTTTTTCTGCATCAGAGTTACTAGTATAGCAAAATCCATTCTATCTTTAGCTCTATCATACCTATCAATTCATAAGCACAGATTATTTAGTGTTTGATAAACCTAGATTCAGAAAGGGAATTATACATAATAAAGCCTCCTGCAACTGCTTAGCCAATGATGCAGTTAGAATCTTAAAATCCATATTAATAAATGAAATAAGCCTACAACTAACACAACATTTTGGAGCTCTACCTGGTTTTAAAATCAGCCTTATATTAGCTTCATTAAACAATAGAGGCATACTGGAACTGAAGGTTGGAATACAGATGAGGGAGGTCAGAGGAATCAACCAATTACTTTCCACATCTAACATTAGTGTAGTAATGGCAATAAGTCAAAACAAAGTTACTAACAAAGTTACTTTGTTTAGTAACAAAGTTACTTTGTTTAGTAACAAAGTTACTAAAGGCAGGATAGGACTCTGCCAAGTGGGGGGGGGGGCATATCAGTACCGTTTTCTTCCCAGTCTAGGATGAGGACAGAGTGATAACTCAGCCATGAAAACAGGGTTGTTTCTCTGTTTTTACTAGTGAATAGCCGCCTCTGGAAGTTAGTCCCATATTTTGCTCACACTTGAATGAGAAAAATCTTCCCAATTGAATTTTTTCCTTTGATCTTGGTTATTGTGCTTGTTTCTAGCTGGGCAGTTTTACTATAGTTTGTTGTCCCTCCAATATTATGGTTGTTGTTTTATTTTCTTCCATTCAATCATGTCCCATTCTTGGAGAATGCCTGGACAAGTTTCTGCAGTTTTCTTGGCAAGGTTTTCAGCCATTGCCTGATAAGAGAAAGTGACTAGCTCAAGGTCATTCAGATGGAACTAGAACTCACTGTCTCCCAGTTTCTAGCCCGATGCCTTAACCACTATACCAAACTGGCTCTCATGGTTGTTGTGCATTAGCGTTAAATATTTACCAGAAGCTTCTGATTTTTAAAGATACTAGTAGAGAGGGGTGGGGAAGATATTAAAGAAAAGGGTATATGATGCTTACAGTAATGTCCATTTGAGCGTATTGAGCATTTGAGTCAGTACTGACATCTGACAACTGTTTTGACAACTGTCCCTGCAGGTTTCTTGGCAAGGTTTCAGAAGTAGTTTGCCACTGTCTGAGAGAGTGTGACTGGCCCAAGGTCACTCAACTTGTTTCATACTTGAAGCAGGGATAGAACCTACGGGCTCATTATTTCTAGCCTGGCGCCTCCAACCATTAGAGCGAACTGGCTCTGATATTTTAGGCCTTTTTTTTATTAATGATTTTTCATGGTTTACCATCTTCATAAAGACAACATCAAAGCCTATTTGCCATTGATTAATGTTGAAATTGAAAGTTAATGTTTTAAATTTAAGGGACAATTAGATTTAAATTGTTTTTCTCTGCTTTAATATTTCAAATACAGTTAGAGTTGTTCTTATTGAAACGTTGCTCCTTCACTGGGTGAAAAATATTTTAATACTTGTTCAGAAGGAATTGTAATAAAAAAAATACTTTCTTTCCTACTTAGGACCCCTGAATTTTAATGAGCAGTTCAGTCCAATGTGAGGCTCTCATTTATTCTGAAGATTTTTTCATGAATGGTAATTGGTCTCAGAGTTCCCACCTGGCATTTGGAAAGAAGTAGTCCCAAGAGATCAAGAGAGAACCAGATTCAGTAAAACTAATTTGACCTAGTAATAATGCTTTTAAAAAGAAATAGCACATAACAAACCCACTCATTACTAAATAATACAATAGGATAAAAATAATGGGATGATGCACACTTTGATAGATAAGAAGCAGTAGCATCATCCTTAAACAAAATGTTCCCCAAATTAATTCAAATTGCCAAAGAACTGAGAATAATGGATATGTCACATGGCTTAATTACAGCATACAAAGGGTAATTGATCAACTCTAATGGGGAAATGACACTGAAGTCACTAATAGGTCAATTGTCTCAAACATCTCCATTAGTTCCCAACATTATTGAAAGTAAATGATGTGTCCCTGAAATTCCTTTTTTTTTAAAAAAAATAAACCATGTATCAACTTCTCAGAAGTGAAAGAGAAACAATATTAATATTGTGGAGAAGCAGCAAATAACTCTTAATAACTACAAAGTCTGATGATAGAAGTAAAAGCCGGTGTTTTAGAATTCATTACAGCTTTTAGTAGAATATCTCTAGTAAGTAAGGAAATTCCCACTCATAAGATTGCACGATATAGCAATAGCAATAGCATTTATGTTTATATAGTACCTGCTGTACTGCTTTACAGCATTCTCTGGGTGATATACAATGTAGAAACATTATTTGCATATTTTCCCCAACAATCTGTGTTCTCATTTTACAGAGCTTGGAAGGATGGAAGGCTGAGTCAACCTTCAGTTCCCTTAGGACTGAAGTCCAGACTGTGGGCAGAGTTTTGCCTACAAATCTGCACTTTAACCACTGTGCTACCAGGACTTATCCTCTCATATAAGGATGGTTCTGTTCCTACTCAGGTGCAAGAGTCGAGACAGGAAGCCAACTGTTGCCTGAGTGTCTTGTGTTACAACCAAATGCTTGTGTGCATTTGAGAGACTATCATGTCTAAGTTTACCAAATAGTGGGAGAAAACTAAAACAGATAGAAATAGTTATGTGCACCAGAGAATATAGTTATTTATCTACTCATCTTTAAATGTAATGGACAGAATTTTATTGTTTGTGGGCAAGTGCTGGGGAGATCAATAGAGCAATGGGAAGACAAGGATAGTATTGGGAAAACTGGGGGAGCGTGGACAGGAAGATTGATGGGAAAAATAGCCAATGAGAAGATCAGTGGGAAGGTGATGAGAAGGTATCAGATGGAAAGGAATTGGGAATATCAGTAATACTGGCAAAATCAGTGGTACTGACCCTCACTTGCAGTACTTTGGATTATAACATAGCCGATTGGCTTTGTTTGTATGCACAAAAGTATAGGCATTCAGATTGGTTAGTCACTTCTTTCTCAAAGATACATTAGCTCAAGGTTTTAGCTTGGGCATCTATGCAAAGTTCTTCCCTTCAATAGCACTAGTAATAGCACTTAGACTTATATACCACTTTACAGTGCTTTACAGCCCTCTTTAAGCAGTTTTCAGAGTCAGCATATTGCCCCCAACAATTTGGGTCCTCATTTTACTCACCTCAGAAGGATGGAGGGCTGAGTCAACCTTGAACCTGGTGAGATTTGAACTGCCAAAATTCAGGCAGCCCACAATCACCAGAAGTAGCCTGCATTACTGCACTCTAACCACTGTGCCACCATCAACCCTTAGGATTTCCTACTGTTACTAAATAAATGGAATGATAAACAATAGCTGCTAAAGAGCAATGATGATATTAGTTCTAATTTATGTAGCACTTCATACCAATTTACAAAAATATAGAATGATGCAAGAGACAACAGAAATATGGAAATAGAAAATCAAGAAAATAAAGCATTAGAGAGCAGGCAGAATATGCTCTGTGCTTCTGTCTCAGGAAAATCACTTCAGTCACTGAGTCCCCATGCGTTGATCCAGGTTGATTCCCCCCCCCCCCAAAAAAAAACCACAAGAAGAATTGAAAATGAAACCCAGAGGGAAACAAGTGGGAATTTCTCATCCTTCAGAGATACTCTCCCTTGGACCTCTTCCTCCTCCTTTTAGCTTCTTATCCTCTCCTAGTTTCTCCTTCCTGTTTTGAGGGCAATAACATTTGGAAACCTTTAAAGGAAGGACCCAAACCTGCTTTTTCAAAAGGCAACTGGGCTTTCTGGTTTTTCTTTGAAGATTTTTTAAATGTCTTTAAAAAAAACCAAAAAACCAAAAAGAAAAAAAAAGAAAAAAGAAAAACCAGAAAGTTTTTTGCCTCTTGAAAAAGCACCTTTGGGACAACCATGACTTGGATGACCGAGAATTTCCATAGACATCTTAAGGAAATAATTGAACCCATAAATATAAAAAAAAACCCCTTTGCTGCCTGTTTCTTGGAGGTATTTGTGTCTAGAGGATCATGGTGGTGGTAGAGAAGGAGGAGCAAGAGAAGATATCATAGTGCCTGGATACTTGAGAGACTACTTGTCTCCAGTCATTTCTGCCCACCCAGAATGTTCTAGCAGAGTGGATGTGCTCCAGTCCCCCACTGTAAAGCTTTGTCATCTTGTGTGATCTAGGAAGCCTGCTTTTTCTGTTGCAACTGCCACTCTGCAGAACAGCATCCTCCAGAGATAAGGACAGCGCCCTCTGTCCTGGAGATCCAGAAAGCTTTGATACCTGGCTTTGGTCCAAACCCTGGGACTGATGTTTGCTGGTGATTTAATAATGCTGTTTGCTTTATGAATTTTGTTATTAGAGCTTTTTATTCTGTGTTTCCTGATGATTTAATAACTTTAAAAGTTTTAATGTCTTTTTAGTTTTGTGCATCACCCACTGGAGTTGGGTAGCCAATAAATAACATAAGTAAATTATATTAGTATCATTATCATCTGTGGTAATATCAGTAGCAGGATTATTGTTCATAAGGGGTGCTACAAATGTTTTATTTTAGGGGGTCATGGCACCCAATGGGGATAATATTCCATGTTTTTGATAAAATAACTGCAGGCCACAATGTAATAAACATGTTAGGCTATGGTAGCAAAGTGCACTTATAATATATGTTTACATTATAAAGGTATACCTAGATCTAGGCTGCAAGGGTTTGCCAGCAAAACTTTAGGGGAAGGCCGGGCTAGAAGTAGCTTGCATTTTGGATATGGTTAGAACCATGATGGCCCAGTGGTTAGAATGTAGTATTGCAGGCTAATTCTGCTGACTTCCAACAGTTTGATTTTCACCGACTCAAGGTTGACTCAGGCTTCTGTCCTTCTGAGGTCGGTAAAATGAGGACCCAGATTGTTGGGGCAATATGCTGATTCTGTAAACCACTTAGAGATGGCTGTAAAGCAGTATGAAGTGGCATATAAGTGTAAGTGCTATTGCCATACAAGTTGCAAAAGCCTGTGGAACTTTTATATACCAAACTACTGAAATAGAATTTATGCTTGAACTAGTAACTACATTAAATAAATTATGCTATAATGGTCCATTAGTACAGATAATATGCTGCCTCTAAGACAACTTTCATTTTCCTAATTGGAACATTGCAAGCTTATGAAACTCTGTATGAGATTCTCAGTCATCCAGGTCATGGTTGTCCCAAAGGTGCTTTTTTAGGAGGCAACTGGACTTTCTTGTTTTTTTTCTTTGAACACATTTTGCTTCTCATCCCAGAAGCTCTAAAATGATGCAAATGACCAGCTGTCTGCAAGGAATATAAATCCTTCTATTCCCCACCATCTAGTCAGAGCGGAAGAAGCTTCTTGGATGGGAAGTGAGACATTTTTGAAGAAAAAAACAAATAAGTCCAGTTGCCTCCTGAAAAAGTACATCTGGGACAAGCTTAGGAAAGATGTCAGAATGCCCGCAATATTGAATGTGTAGTGGATTTTGTACTATTATGCTATTCTGAAAAAAATAAAAGCCGTCTTATCTGTCTGTCTGAATATGAAATACAAATTGCTGCAACCTTATACAAGTTCACATGTTGTTGTTGTTGTTGTTGTTGTTGTTGTTGTTGTTATTATTATTATTATTATTATTATTATTATTATTATTATTATTATCATTATCATTATTATTATGCTTTAAGGTTTACAACAGCCAGTTACAACCCTGAAAATTTGTCTTTTTAATGCATTGGAAGTTTTATGAAGAGGTGTTCCTTGTGAAAACACTCAAAGACAGACAACTATATATTTCTCAGATAAAGAGGGCACTAGATGTCAGCAGCTAATCTCTAGAGACCCCAATTTTTACAGCCTCATTAGCAGTGTCTTAATTAGATGTCAGGCAGGTTAAAACCGACTTCTTAAGTTGAAGTAAAAGGCAATGAAGGGCAACTGATGTGATCTCAACATGCTAAGTTACAAACTTCAAACTGTTACAAAATTCAAGAGAGAAAAGAGCACGGCTTTAAATGTCTGGGATACTGTTCTTTGAGAAGTGATGCTGGATACTTTTTCCAATATTCCTTGTTGACAGAAATTTAATTTTTAGATTTACTGTTCAAATATGTTTTCAAACACGGGAGGATGGATCCCAATTGTTGTAGAATACCCAATAGAAAATAGATTATTTGGTTCATCTTGAAAATCAGTGGAAACTACATTCCTACCGTAGTTCTCCTTTTCCATTCATGGGAGCATGGATCAAAGGGGAATTGATCCTATGCAGGCTTTCAGCCTGTCAGTAGATTATCTTCAAAAAGATCATTTGTCATCCATTTTACTGCAGCATCAGTCAGTCCTGCATTCTAGCTTTCCTCATCTCACATATTGTTTACAACTCTTGTATAGCTCTCTGATATCACACTGTTAATGAACAAAGGTCTAACTTATGGATGAAACACAGATAACGAATTTAGTAGAAACTCTTGAAACATTAACCTAGATTTAGCCAGGAATTCAAAAGGTGAAATTTTGGTTATATCCCCAATTATATATTGTAGCAGACACCGTGAGGGTGTTTTTTTCACAGTTACTTTTGCATGAAGACGTATCAGGAAGTGTTTCTAAGGTAAAATCCTTTTAAGGATAATATATGCTATGGGTTCATATATGAAAAAGAAAGAAAGAAAAGAAACAGGAAGAGATGACTAGAGACAGAATGTAACATCATCATCAACCTCTCCCTCTTCCTTCCAGCTGCCTGCTAAATGGTAAGTTTATGTATATATTGTGTGAAATTATATTGAAATTTAAGACAAGCCATGGAATTTATAAATTAGTATGTCATATCAAAGCTTGCTAATTGCTATATTGTGCATTATTCCCTTAGTTTCCTTTCTTGGAGTGCTTATGATTCTGATTATTAAGTTCTTACCCCAAAAAAAGAAGTAAACTTTTTTGCTCTGTAATGAACCTTGTCCCATGATTTCCCCCCCCCCGGAAATCCATTAGCTATCCCATATTTTGAAGCAGTGGAAACTGCTTCACCCAACCCACAGTAGGTTTTTACCCAGAAATATATGGCTGGCTGTGTGACTTATCCACAGAATACTCTGGTCCTCGGAATTCATACGAAGGTGGGGCTGAGAAGATGTGTATGGTCTGGTCCAACTTTAACTTGAGAAGTTTTCTCACTTGAGAGCTAATGAAATAAGGAAAGTGCAAACATATACCTGGTATCCACACAACTTTTCCATCTTGGGGCAGGAGGACTAAAACAACTTTTAGTTGCACATACTATTGCGTAGATTTTGTTTTGTTGTTTCTATCCTGATTGCACAGAGAATTATCCTGTTCCTCAAACAATCCTCTCCAGATTACCTTCATTAAGGAAGAAGTTTAGGGACTAAGGAGGAAAATGTGTGAATCATTGAAGGTGGCTATGACTTTTGAGTGCAACACTCCCTATTTGCCCTTAGGTTACAGGTAGTCTTTGACTTATGACCACAACTGAGTGCAAAAATTTCTGTTGTTAAGTGAGACATTTGTTAAGGGAGTTTTGCCCCATTTTATGACATTTCCTGCTACAGTTATTAAGTGAATCTGCAATTGTTCAGTTAGTAATATGGTTGTTAAGTGAATCTGGTTTCCCCATTGACTTTGCTGGTCAGAAAGTCATAAAAGGTGATCACATGATACCGGGGCACTGAAACTGTCATAAATATCAACCCAGTATCAAGAATCTGAATTTTGATCGCATAACCATGGAGATGTTGCAAAATTTGTAACTGAAAAATTGTCATAAGTCACTTTTTGCAGTGCTCAATGGTTACTAAATGAACTGTTTTGAGTCAAGGACTATCTTATATAGAGAGATTGGAACTTACAGATTTCTATATGCAAAGGAGGATTCAGAAGATACAACAGATTACTAAGATTACTTCTGCCAAGTACACTTTTAATAATAAAAGACTTGAACCCATTTCATACCTTGGACAGAGATGTCTTCAAGATAACACACCCTAAGGTAGTTCTGTATGATAGTCAGCAATCTCCATGTATGCAGGTATGCATCTCAAGCTGTCCAACTCAATCAGTGCAACTCTGAGTGTTGTTTCATATAAATAATCATTAACCAAAAAGAAATAATCATACATCATTAAATAAATAGCCCACTATATAAAATAGTGAAGCAAACAGGGTAATGTAAAATAACCAAAAGAGATTTAGCAATAGATTTGTTAAATTCTCACTGTACATGTTTTCATGTACTCAGTTAAAGCAGTTGTGTGTCTTAAAAAGCATTTGATGTAATTTATATTTTTGCTAGTTTCTGTCAGTTCTCATTAGCAATACATTTTTTTTTTAGGGAATAAGAAATAGTCTTGTAATTAGGTATCTAAATGATAAGATATCATTTTGCTTTTATTCATAATACATTGGGCATGGATAAAGGCTGATTTGGATAAAACCAATGTGACTTGGAGACATTGCTTCCTCATAAACTTACTACGTAGGCTTAAAAGATGTAAAATTAAACCTTTACCGTGCTGTCACATTCTCTTCTAGGAAACTAATACCTGGGTAACATGACTGTCATGAGAATTAAATATGAATGTTGATGAGAAGCATCATTTCTAAAACAAATAAACAAACATCAGTAGTTTTCTGTTGGGCTGAAAATATTATGACAACAATTTGCACACATTCAGTGCCTATATTAATAAAGTACAGTATGATTACAACCCTCCCCCCCACTGGATATGTAAATATCTATGAGGTGGAATTCGTATAAATTATTGAAATTATTGAGTTAATTTTCTAGGCAGAATATTATAATTGAATCATGTTTACTTGAACAATATAAAATATTTGAATATGGTTAGGGTTGCATGAACATTTGTTTTACATTATATTGGTTTTTATTTGAACAACTCTGTTAAAAATTAAAGTTGATGTAAACAACTATATCCTTCATGATATATTTGTCTTCTGTGTTGATGTCATGGTGGGACAAGCCAGCTTAGCTATACAGTGAGTTTTAACTTGTAATTCATATATGAACAACAGTGACCTCATGTGGCTATTGCTTTAGGATTTATCTCTCAGGGATCAACAAGAAAGTCTCTTTTTCAAAATTAGCCCATAGAAAAATTATAACTAAGCATGATATTTTTCACTCTTAAATCCTTTTTGGTGGTTTGATAAAAGGCCTTTCTTCTACAGGCCATCTTATTGACAATTAATGGTCAAGAAACATTTCTAGTCTTTACAACTTTGAAGATCTCTCAGACATTAATTCCATTTGTTTAATGTGATAAATGATAATCTATTGACATTAGGTAGATAGAAAAAAATATTTTCAGAATACTTATTTATTTATTTATTTACTATATATTTATATACTGACCTTTTCCAAGAAGGACTCAGGGCGGTTTACGGGGCTTTAAAAACATGGAATATAAAAATTAAAAACAGATTAAATCAGAACATAGCCCAACATAAATTTTAAACCTCTCCTCAGTCTAGACCGGCTAGTGTGAAGAGCCAGGTCTTCAACTCCTTCCGAAAGGAGCGGAGGTCAGGACCTGTGCGTATTACATCTGATCTAGGTAAAATTACCGCTAAGTTCTCCCGAAATTCAAACTAATTTATCCCTCTACTTTCAACAGAAGTTATTTATTATTACCTTTTGTTGAAGTTAAACAACTTGTCTACTTTCCTCCAAAATCTTCTTATATGGGTTATTCATGGAGTTCAAATTCATAGAAACAAGAAAACCTGAAAGATTATTTAATTCAGTCTCTAAACCTACCCATTCCTAATGTTCATTTTAAATATACACGGTCATAGTGCAACATGCCTTCTCTCCTGCTTATGAATGTAAGGAGACTTTATTGAAGCGTGTTGCTCATCTGAATAAGAAATCGCTACTATTCAGAAAAAAAAATGCAGAGGCATGTATCTGTGGCTACCATATTATTCAGCTTCCAAAAGGGATTGACTCATGTCTAACAAGGCTTAGCCTCTTATAGAGAATTTAAAATAAGCATTTACTTTATTACTCCTACAGATAACGTTAAAAGAAAAGGCTGATTAAAATTTGTCATGGTTGAGCAGGAATGACTTTTACTAGTTGCTCCAGTTTAGGCACTTTCCAAATTGCAGATTTCAATTCCCTTGATTGCATTGCTAGGAATTTTGGTCAAATGCATTTAACTTTGACTAGTTTAGGGAAGAGTGACCATTATATATGCTTGAAATATTTTGCTGCCTTGAGTGTAGGACAATGTCCATCTCACTCCAAATGCATGCATAGAAGCTGATCAGATTAAATTCACTATTTTACTTCAGAATGGGGAATAGGATCCTTCTTTTGACTATCCATGATATCTGTTCTTGACATCAACTTCATTTTGTTTGATAATAGGGCTGGATCTGTGGACAATTCTCCCCAGGTTTATTTGGAATGAATTTGGACAATTATTTAAGAAAACATATAGAAAACATTCTAGAACTTACAGAAAAGAATAATGTATACTCAACCCTATCCTTGGCATCTAAATTACTGGAATTCAAGGTAGCAGCTAAGGATTCTAGGTAAGTAGCACAAATCTTAGTGCACAAATCTATATTGTGAAGCAGAAAGAAATTGTGAAAAATTGCATGTTTTTCTGGTCACCTCTGATTTCATCTAAATCTAGCAGAGCCTGAAAACAAATGACATGACTTTTAAAACTAGATGATATTGTATGATTGTGCAGATTGTTCTCGTGGAGATACTAAATGAATTTCTTTATTCTGTTTTATATACTTATAGCATTTAGGTTGCAGTCCTAAAGATGCTGCCTTGAAGGTGTGTTTCAATTTAAAATCAGGACCTAGATGGATCTCCTTAATGTTCTCTCATGGTTGCTTAAAAATCGTAAGCTTTTCCGTTACATTAATAGAACAAATGTAAATTTTGGATGTCATTTTTTTTATTTTAATGAAGATAAATCATCACTTAAACCACCAAAATTCAATAGCTACAGCTTTTCAACATCTAAAAATGGAAAGATGTCTATCTTAGACTTTGCCAGTCTCAACCATCACTCTTAGAAATGAGGAAACTGCCAAAAAATTAATATCAATATTAACATCAGAAATATAGCTGAATACATAAGGACATTCTAAGAGTCAGCCAATAAAACCCCTCTCCATGAATGGATGAACCTGTCAGCTTCATTTTTATTTATACTCATTTCACAAATGTGTGCAGTCTCATACTTATCATATAACATGAATCATTTACAATACCTGGTTATATGGATAAGTGTGCTGGTTATAAGAAAAGCGTGCTGAATATGCAAGAATGTAACTTGCAGAAGACAGTTTGCTCTATTTCATCTATTGTGTTATGGCTTTTTTTAGTCATAAATCTTTGTAGTTTCATGTTCACATTTGTACTTTCCTATCAACATGGTTATGAAGTGTCTTAAGTTAACCACACTTCTTTGCAAAATGAGCCAAATCAGAAATAATGTTCTTTTCTATTCAATATTTCATATCAAACATTGTAAAAAAAATTGGCATTATATGCTGTAAAGGTTATCTTGATAAGAGTCTTAAGTTTAAATTCTTTGTACTGAAAATTTTTCCAATATTTTCTAAAGTTTAATTGGGAGGCAACCTCTATTCGCTGATTTATTTTAAGAGAGTTGCCAACAGCACTAAAATCAACATATTATTTCTGAATTCACAAAACTATTTGACAACCTGAAAAGGCTGTGAGGCCAAGAAAACTACTTTAGAGCTGTGCCATTTTGTCAAAGTTTTGAGATACAATATTTATGCTTGCTTATAGTTGAATCACTCAGATGGATTGACATATCACAGATTATGACCCGCATTTAAGAAATTATGTTCTGATTGATTTCTGGCAGTCTATAACTAGTGGGAACCAGTTGGTATATGTGAATTTGAAAAGGCAAAGAAAAAAGAAAAAGAGAACTGTTTGGTCTAACAAAAACATGAAGATAGAAAACAGGATTTTTAATTCCAGGAAAAAGGGGAAATTAAATAAATAACACTGTATGTTGTGTTCTGTAGGAATTTTGTTTTCCCTAGATACTTACTAATGATGTTCAATAAGTAAGCCATAATTTTATGCACTCGGGGTAACAATTAGCTTACCATCATCATAAAACCATTTGTTGAAAAAGTAGATTTGGAAACAAATCTGTTTAAGGAGAGGAGTTTGAAATGTTATGAAATAATATAGTCTAGAATATGAATTATGATAAGACTTTCAAGTTTAAATGAGAATCACTGATCAAATGCACCACGAAAGTGGATTTTTTCAGTCATCAAAACCTTTGATAGGATGGGAAAGAGCCTAGCCTCTGAGTTTGGGGGAGTTGAAGTATTCATATTGTATTGTATTGTATTGTATTGTATTGTATTATTTATACATCACATTTCTACCTTGCCCATCTCACCTAAGTGACTATGGGTGGTTTACAATGCAACAAATATCTAACATCTAACAATTAGGCAGTCATTTTGCATACTGTTCTATTTAATTCTGTTCCTATTATGATTGTGGCCTTTAGGGCAAGTCAGTCATACTGTCTGGTAGCCTAGGAATATTTATTTATTTATTATTTATTTAATCGAATTTATATGCCGCCTCTCTCCCGAAGGACTCGGGGCGGCTTACATAT
>JANHFR010005319.1:144327-157449 GCA_032468015.1 Mimophis mahfalensis
CTCGTCCTCTTCCTCTTCCTCTTCTTCTTCTTCTTCTTCTTCTTCTTCTTCTTCTTCTCTCCTCCCCCCCCCTCCTCCTTTTTTTTTTTTTAACTGGAAAAGCTCCACAAATGAAGGGTATTAAACAGATCAGACCTCAGGGAGGACTGGATGGGAGAGCCAGTGAAATCTGTAAAGATGCCAGTGCAGCCATCTGTTCGTAATGCAGTTGCAAAGCTTTATATTCCAGGACACCCAAATGCTGGGAATTCAGATTACAGAGGCCTTTGTTATCTAAACTGATGGCATTTCAGATTTCAATGGTGGAGAGAGAAAAGAGATTACGTTTAAGAGGGGACAACGCTTGGCTAAGACCTTCTCTTGGATATATTCCATATACATTGCAAAGGGACAAAAAGGAAATAGAAAAGAACATCAAATTTCTTAAAGGGCAGATGCAGCCATGTTATCTAATACGTAGGAAGGAAATTTAAAAGGAAAAGGATGCAGGAGCATTTGGGCCTGTTGAACTGCTTACATAAATTAGAATACTCTCAATGTGGGCTGCAAGAAAAAAAAATAGACGTTCCCAAGACATATTTCCAAGGCAGAATGCATCTTAATTAGCTGGCTTGGGGGTATCAAGAAAATGCTTGTTATGTATGCTTAGATAAGACGGGTCTGTGGGATTTTCAATAATACTATTCTGAAAAGCTATTCGTTACGTTTGGTGTTTTGTTTTTTTTTAAAACCTGGCTTCAATTAAAGGAAAGGAGTTCAAGTATCTGTGCTGTATCAGATTTATTAAAACCCTTCTCCAATATGTATCTTTCTGGAGCGGATGGGACTTATGATAAGACGAATCATACCATTTCTAGTTAATTTAAAATAAATGAAAAATCAACCTAAAAGATTTTTAAAAAATGAAATCGGGGTGGTTTTTTTGTAAGGAAAGGACAATGATATTGTTTTTAAAAACAATCCTCAGTCTTAACAGCAGCAGCAAACACTGAGTAGAAAGTCAGACACATGCCAGCATTTGAACGGTAGAACCAAAATCAATATGTCAAGAATAAAGGCAAGTATACATGTACCAGGATAATGTTGCAGGATCCAGTCTGGGTCAGTCATTCTGATGAGAGAGAAGTTCCTTGAGGACTCCATTGAAGGATCGCCATTCTAGCAAGAACTCAGACTCTCGAGGTAGATCCAAGTTATACTTTAATAGCAGACCTCATGATGGCAGCCAGAGGTAATTCCGAAACTGACACATAAGTTTTGATTCTCCCCAAAAGTGTTTCAAACCCATCCCCCTTTCAGCATGTAATAAATCACATTATCCAATCCAATCCAACTAGTTGGTACACAGTATCAAGTTAAACTAGTACCCGCCTCGTGGCATGACCTTGACTCCAGTCAAGAATGTGAAGACAGTTTATTCCCCCCACCCCACCCCAGCTTACAATGAATTGGCAGTTTTAAAAGCTAGGCCCAACAGAGACGTCCCAATCAGGGAAAGGCTTTTAGGACTGACATCCAGCATGAGTCTGAAAGCTCGGAAAACTAAACCTCTGGTCCTGTGACTGACCCAGATTGGATCCATAAATGCTTCACCCTGCACTGAAAATGAAAGCAAAAACTTGATTCATTCTTCCAAATAATGGAATAGGTGTCATGGCTGTAATGTTTACTCCTTCACATTGTAGCTAGACTAGAGGAAGTGAATTCACACCACTGGTCCCTGGTATTCTCATCCCTGGTGATATCTACTCTTTGGCCAGTAATAAGTAAAAGCAACAGGATGGAAAAAGAATTGTATTAGTTGAAATGGAGTGGGGTGTGTGGGGAGAGAGATTAGACAAGGCAAGTAAATTATCCCCACATGCACACCATATTCACTTTCCTAGAGAAAATAAAACTGTCAACCATTAAACATTTAGACATGAAGAATATTGATTACAGCTCTAAGAAATAGGAATAACACTGGGAAACAAGGTCACCTAGAGAAGGTAACACCTCAATGGTAACTTGTATTCAAATAAAAAATCCCTTGTCTAACTCAATAGACCTTTTTTCCTAACCTTCATTGCTTCACTATCCTTATCTCATCTTCACGAATATGCTGTTATAAATAATAAAATAAAGAATAGGATAGGGTAGGGTAGGGTAGGGTAGGGTAGAACAGAACAGAACAGAACAGCAATAGTATAGCTCAATCTGTAGCTCAGGTGTAGGATGTGGGTGAAGTTTCGTTCTCCGAGCTTGCGGATTGTTTTCCAAATGTTTCATTACCAGGCTAGATAATATCTTTAGTGAAGTTAAACTACCTAAACCAGGATTGTCAAACTCAAGGCCCAAGAATCAGATCCGGCCCATGGGGTGCTTAGATCTGGCCTGCGGGGCCAGCCTGAACACAGTGAAGGACCAGCCCATGGTGCCTCTGACAGTGAAAACAGAACTGCATGCGGCCCTCCCAAGCTCCATTTTCTCTGGTAGAGGGTTGCAAGAGGCTGTCACAGCTGAAAACGATGTTTGGGAGCCCGTTTTCGCTGGCAGAGCACTCAAGCCATCACAGGCACCCCTGACACAAGTAGTGTCAAGCTGGGCATGCCTACCGTGGCCACACTCACCATGGCCCTCCGAGATCAAACACAACCCTGATGTGACCCTCAATGAAATCGAGTTTGACACCATTGCCCTAAATGAACTGGTATGTTTGGAAACAAACCCACAAGCTCAGAGAATGAATCTTGAAGAGTAGAGTAGAGTAGAGTAGAGTAGAGTAGAGTAGAGTAGAGTAGAGTAGAGTAGAGCAGAGCAGAGCAGAACAGAACAGAACAGAACAGAACAGAACAGAACAGAACAGAACAGAATAGAATAGAACAGAATAGAATATCCCAACCCTAATAAAATATCTTGATGTATTGATCATATATCTACAATACTTTAAGTAGCTTCTTTATAATAATGGGGTTTCAAATGCACCCTTATTTACATTTGCTTGTGCTGTCTCTGGTACCTTAATCATTGGTGCCTCAACTACATTGTGTAGTTGATTTTTTTTTTTTAAATGTACTTCATGGAAATTTCTGTGATGCATCATGCAAAAAAACAAACAAACAACCCAATAGGCATGTAGTATCTTTAATAATAATAAATAACTTTATACCATCATTATTATTTAGGGACATTGTATGTGGTAACAGGAAAATATTATTTTATGTAAAAAGTTGGAAAAGCAACAAAATGCCTACAATGGGAGACTGGATTATAAAATTAAGTGAATTTACAGAAATGGTGAAGCTGATAGCTGGGTTGAGGAAAAAGCAACCGATTTTTCTGAAAGACTGCAAAACTCAAAACTTATGTTTTGTTGAAAGAAGAAAAGTTCAAATAGATCATTTGAAGATTACAAATCAGATGAAGAAGTTGGGGAAAAGTTTAAGATGATAATTGCTTGATAAAAAGGGCAGAAGCCATAATTTTTTTAAAAAGAAATATTTCTTGTTTCTCTATTTTGTATCCTTGTTCTTGTTTGTGTTGTATATTTTATTACATTGAAAAATTAGAATTTTATAGAAAGATGTAGATATATAGATTTGGTATAGATATGGATAGATTTAGACTAAGTAACTTGATTAGGGCATATTTTTATTGGTCATTAAATAAGCAGATAGAGTTAATATGTCAAAAAGTGAAGAAGCAAATAACCTTGAAGATGCTACCAGACTCTGTATCTACTTTACTACAAAATGGCAAAGAAAATAAGAATTCTGTGAATGCTCATAAACAATTTAACTTTTAGGAATGACACAAAGATTCCTTTACCCAACACACATAACAACAGCTAAGTAGGTTAAAGCCTTACACTAACTGGATATTTGTGGCTGTGGAGCTGTTTCCCTCTCAAAGATTATACCAAGTGGACTGTGGAAAAGACAGAGAAATATTTAGGAAGTTCATTGACCTAAAATGCCCAACCTCGAAACTAAATACTTACTGTGTCTGTTTCAGGGCCTCTCAGGTTCCACTGAAACTGGCAACAAAGGACCAAGACAAATGCACATTATTACTACCGTTTGCTGATTAAGCAGGCCTTTGATGTTGCATTATTATTTAATTATCTGGGGCTGCCTATACTTGTTGTACGCCTCAGGGCCAGGCTCCAAGATACAGGTGGATTGGGCTCTGCCTGGCATTGTGCCCACAGAATAATCAATGACAAGTCTCTCTTCTGCCAACATTGAAGCCTCTTTCTTTGGGTACTTCCTGGACAAGCATTAAAGTCTCTTTTGCCAACTCAGGTGCCAAGACACAAGAGAAGACTCCAGCCTGTGAACCCTGAGGCCAGCAAAGTCAGTGGCAGGTTGACTCTGAGTAAGTGGCAGGCCACTGTTACTTCAAGAAAGCTTGGAGGTCCTGACATCTGAGAGCGAGAACTGTTCCAGTAGTGTTTGCTGAGCAGCTGAGAATTTACTGCATGCAGGGACTGCCTTCTGTTGCAGAAAACAACTTTGACATCTGGCTTTATTCTCTGCGTTTCATGTTTTCTTGCTCCTGAATCCTGCTATGTTTTTGACTTTGCTGTGTTCCTGACCAGGTCTCTGGCTTTTTTCCCTGGCATTTCTGATCCAGTTTTGCATCTCAATCAAAGTAGAGCTGTAAGGGACCTTGGAGGTCTCTTAGTCCAACCTCCTGCTCAAACAGGAGATCCTATACCAGGGGTCTGCAAACTTAAACACTCAAAGAGCCATTTGGACCTGTTTCCCACAGAAAAGAAAACACCGGGAGCCAATAATTTAACAACCGGTATGACTGGGTGGGCGTGGCCAACTCACATCACTTATTCCCACCCAGTTGCCTCCTGCTCTGAAATATGGAGTGAGTCTCCATCCCCCACCATCACCCTTACCTTCGCAGGCCAGGTGAGGAGTGACAGGGAGGAGAAGGCATGGGAGGGCAGGGGCCCGTCAGTGGTGGGATCAGCTGACAGGGAGCCCCAGCAGAGGGCTGAAAGAGCCACAGTTTGCAGACCCCTGCTTTAGAGTCTATTTTGTCTGCATGGAGCTTTAGTTTGCTAGTCTTCCTAACTAGGCACTGATTTATTAATTATGCATCCTCATCTTCTCACCAGCTGAGACAACCCATGAGTGCCAAGGGTGAATAAGCATGTGGTGATGTTATATCAGGACTTAACTGAAATTCATTTAGAGAAGCGATTAAACGATCATGGACACTTCTACTGCTGGAAGTATAGAATAAAATTATAGATAAATTTGATCAATTTTCCTTCAAAGTATCTAGCCATGAAGTGATGCAACAACCTACTTGAGGTTCTATATGACCTCTAGTAGGGTCAGATCCAAAAAAGAACCAAGCCATTGGAGAAGCTCGGCTAAAGGTACTCAGAGGCTTGCTTTTTCAATTCCTCATGACCATGAAATAATGCTAATGAGTTTCTACTGGTGATCGGATTTGAGATGAGATTATTCTCCTGCATTCTAATAATCCTCTACCTTACTTTGTTGTCTTCGGGCAAGAACCTCTGTCATGGGAGAAGAAATTCATAATTTATTGCACCAACCATCTTGGTCCCTTCTGTATTCCACGTGCAGCTAAATCTTCTAGAATCCATTGGAATCATTCAGCCTCTGGAAGCAGGTCATCGTAGTGTATCTCTTTTCCTAATTATTCCTACAGAGAAGAATAATTGCTGGAAAACTAAATCTCAGCAGGACATGGTTTGATTGTAACATGGGAAGAAATAACAAATATCTCACTTTCAGCCTACTATCTCCCTGCCTAATAAAGGAAAACTAAATCACAGTGGGTCCTGCCACATTGAAGAATTCTCATCTTGCATTCTGTCCTCTATAATGTTCTCTATAGCAACACAACATTTGTCCTCCCTATTGCTTCACAAATACAGAGTGAACATATAGAAATAAAGGGGGTTGAGAATGTATGGATTTTTCGGTATATCTAGGTTCTCAAAATGCTGTTTCAAACACGTCTGCTCAACATTCTGTTTTAAACATATCCCATTGTGAACACCAGAGAATTCACAGTCTGATCTAGACATTACAAAGCATCATGCAATTTGTTGAAGATTCCCGAACTTCCCTTAGTTATCTAAGCTTTGGCATTGCAGACATTTTATATTAAATTAAAAACCAAACAGGCACACAAATAAACAAATTATCTGCCCATCAAGAGTTAGAGTGATACCAGTGAACATCAGGACTCTGCATTAAGCAGTAACCATAGCTATTAATATGTACCCTCAGAGATTTGAAAATACATTGGAAGAGATTCATTCTTGGTATGAACCAGCAGATTTCTTCTTAGAAACTGAGGGGCATGAACTAAAAAAAGAAGCAGAGGGTGAGGTGGAGTATTTCAGTGATTTTAAATGTCAGCAGGGAATTTAACGGGGGAAAATTTACCTAAGTTAATTTTCTTCTTCAGTCACTGTGGCTGACTTCACGGTGTCCTTCCCAACCCAAATAAGGCCCGGAAAGAATGTGCTAAGAGTATGCTAAGAATACATTTCAGCTTGGTTGGATAAGATTACCGTCAAGTCTGTATTTCATGTTTTCTGCCATAGACCTCAAAGAACTGTAATCATATTAAAAGAAGCAGCTAGGGCTTTGACAGCTCCTTCCAGTTCCTTTGTGCTGCCTTTGCTTTTACCCGCTTGGCTTTCTAGTTTGGAGCTGGGTGCTTAAAACTGAATAAAATAGATCAAGTCCCCGAGTGGTGCCTAGGATGCCAAATAAGCTGAGCTACAGATCTGCTGAGAGCCATGGCTATTTTTATTAGAAGCTGATACTTTAGTGTAGCTGTGAACACTGCCTTGGGAGAGGGTTAGTTTCTAGCGAAGGTGGGGAAGGCAAGGCAGGGCTTTGTAGAGAAAGTAGCTCAAAAGAAGAACCCAAAGAAAGTTAGAAGTGCAGAGGACGTCCCACCTTTTAATACACCATCTCCTGCGAGAGTCAACATTGGCCCTGTCAGATCCTCTGAGCTGCTAATACAACTTGACCTTTTTTCACAGTGCATTTCTTACCATCAGCATTATGACTGAGATTGCAGCAGAAGGTACTGTAACCGTCTTGATGTTCTAATTGCCTGAAAAAAAGATTTTTACTCAGTATTTTTAATAGACTCAGCCACTCAGCATGATCTATATAGTTTTTTAGGAAATTGTGGCTTTGCTGAAGGGCATGCTTGAAGGGAAAGAAGCTGCTCCTCTTTAGCAGCTGGAATTTGTACGAGTTAATAAAACCTGATCATCAGTCACCTCTAAAAATAGCCTTGGTCATATAAAGCTCGGGAAGGCAGGCTTAGACAGAGAGGCTGAAGAAATATAAAGGACAAAGAAATAATAAAGCTGGGATGGTAGATTTTAAAGCTCATCCTGGTCACTATATAGTTGTTTTGGCATTTATGCACTTTTTCACTTTTTGAATCCATCGTACATTTGCTGGCAAATCTTTTAGGCACATTTAAAGGTATTTTATCTTGATGTTATTATTTTTATAAGTAACTGAAGGCAGTGAACATACCTAATACTTCATGTTCTTCCTCTTTTTTCCACAACAACCACCCTTGAAGTGAGTTGGGCTAGGAAAGAGTGACTTGCTCAAAGCCCTCATTCATGCCTAAGGCAGGATAATTCATGCTTGGTTTTATTTATTTTTTAATCTGTGTATCAAATTTAGAAACCTCCTGCCATCTCCCTCAGAGAGGGATTCTGGGCTGTGTACAAGTAAACTATGAAGACATAAAAACTGTATATAAAATATAGATAAAAGGCAAAGATGGGTAAAATTCAGAATTAAAAGGTGGAAGAGAGGGCCTTTAGGCATTTTTCAGTCCCATGTTGCATGCTTCTTTGTGACCCTGAAGCAAGATGGAGAACCAGGTGCTTAGACATTTCCAAAAGGCCAAGAAAGCAGGGGTGGGGGCTTACTTCTGGGCATAGAATGTTCCAAAAAGTGGAGGTAACAGCAGAGAAGCCTGTCTTCCTGGGTGCCCCAAGTTGGAATTTTTTAACTGACAGGGTCTGCAGTATAAGATCCCTGCCTGACTGGATGGGACAAGCTGACGTAATGGGGGTGAAGATGGTTCTGCAGCTAACCTGGGCCCATGCCGTGTAGGGCTAATTTTAATTGCCCATTTCATATGTTTGGCAATCTGCTGATTTTTTGCAGTACTCCACCTCACAAATTATATGAGCTCAAAACTGGCTTTCCACCAAAGGATTGCCCAACAGGAATGCTGGTAGAAATCATGCAATTTCAAATGCTGTTTTCCTTATTGTCACTTTGATGTATAGCTATATTTAAAAACACTATATATATTAAATGTATTTGGTTTAATGTGAGCTGCTGTTTACTAAACAAATATTTCTGTAGTGCATTTGTTTTCAGATCATGTCTTGAAAATGTGCAAATATTTCTCTTCCAAAAGAAGTAGTCAGGATTCTGATCTCCCCCACTGTGTTTAATTAGGGAAGTGCAGCATGGGTTGTTACAGAGGAAGTAAAATGCAGGATTTGAACCCTGAGGAACAAATCACTTAAAGGCATGATGCAAATGTAAAGGCTACACAGTATGGCTTATCAAATTAAATCTTTGAAATACATTCAGTGCTTTGTAAGACTAGATACTATTAATCCTGAAAGTCTTCAGTAATTTTATAGTTTTGGAAGCTGTATATGAGGGTTGCCTGAATGAAGGTTAGAGAGAATAAAATCTGAACTTATAAATAAAGAAATGGTTATCTGGAAAATATCAATAGTTCATGAATAATTTTAATATGTCCAGACTATTAATGTATACAAACGTTTTATTCAGCACAATGGTGGAGGATTTTTTTAAATGTAGGCTTTTAAATATACCATTCATTTTTACAATGGAATCTCATAGCAATTTTTTCCCATTATGAATCTTTGCATTCTACTTTCCCAAGCTTATAACCATCCTTTTTGTAACAAAAGCTCTTATTCAACAGACCAACACCGTGTCCCAAATCACTGCAGTTGCTAATGAAATATGAAAGCAAAATAAGTTTAATATAATAGAATTTGCATTGGATATTATTGGAGACTGTATCTGTTGCTTTCTATTTCTGGGACCTTAATATTCATGTTGAGTGGTATTTTTGTGAAGAACAGGCACAAAGCCAAAATAGCTGTCTACTTTGATCAAAGTTTGGGTAGATGTAATGAAGTATTTGAAGAAGAATATGTTGAAGCTGGACAACACCAGGTCATACAAAAGACCAAAATTCGTTAAAAGGTAACAATCTACTTGCTGGCTCAAAAGGTTGAAACTAGTGAACAACACAAAACAAAACTTGAACAGGTTAAGCGACGTAATATTAAATGTATGCTAAATTTTGGGCCAATATTGGCCCTGGAAAAAAAAAATGTGGGCTAAAATCTTGGATTTATTCTGCTCAACAATTTAAGAGACTATCTTTATAAAATTATATATTGATGTCATTTGACACCTATGAAATAAAAAATGTATTCAAGCAAAGTTTGGAAATATGAAAAAGTGGATGGATCTTATTATCATATGTAATAGAATTGTGAAGTGACCAAAGTTTTTGGTTGATAATCCATAGGACATTGCTGAAAACGAGCATCCCTTTTTAGATGAAACCAGAGCTTTACTTACTAGAGTCAATAGAAGACGAACTGAATAAAAAGCACCTGTGTTACTGTTTTACATTGTTACAACAGCAAGATTATTATATTCATAGAAATGGAAAAATAAACCAGCTTCAAACAATGAAGAGTATCAGTATTTAAATAGGGAAGACTATAACTTACTTGTCTAATGAGAGATGAATCTACAGAGGTTTTTATTAAAAGTTGGGGTTACATTGCAAAAGTAGAGAAGAATAGTTTGATGATGAAGGGTTTTATAGATTAAACAAGGGGAGATAATGGGAAATGTAAATAGTGATTAAAACTATATAAGAAATGGTTAATGGATGCCTGAGGAAAGTGAAGGGTGGAAACAGACTATGGATTTTTTTTTACTTATCTTAGTTTTGTTTTTGTATATGTTTGTATGTTTTTGTATAAGTGCTTTTATGTCCATTTTATGTGTCAAGTTTTAATAAAGTTTATATTGAAAATTCTTAAGATTTAAGAATAGCTGAGGTAACTAAGAATTATTTTTCCTGAGAATAGTTATGCTGAGCTTTTCTACTACATAATTTATCTGATGTAAGCATCTGCATTATTATTGTGCAGATACTTACATTTTGAGTCTTGCAATTATTAAATGTAAAACTCAGTTGGAATGTTCTAATAGAAGGATAAATATAAAAGATAGGTAATTAAAAAAAGAAAGAAAAGCTTCTTTTCTATTTTACCATCCAAGAAGATTGTGGTAGCTTATATGAGGCAAAAAATAACTTTCAGAGAAAGGAGAGATCTTTGACAGATAGTTGGAGCAGTTGTACAGTGGTTCTTTTTTAATATTGTGTATAATATACAAAATATTTGTATAGTTATATATTTTAATATATAATTTTATCAAAATTTTAAAAACAAAGATTAAAAGTGAAAAAGAAATCAAAGCAAAAGCTAAATATGCAAGAAAGAGAAAAGAATAGAAAAGAAAGAAAAAAATTAGAGAGATTTCCAACCTTCTTTACAGCAGTTATAAGCACAATTATCCAATCTAATAAAACAGCGTGTGTATATATAGATATAGATATAGATACACAGAACAATCATTACTTAAAAGCATTGCATAACAATTATTTTAAAAGCATTAAATTCTATAAAAGTAAATTAATAGATCAGTAAAAGAAAATAATAGATCTAGGGGTGTTAATAATAGTGGTGCCAATCATGATTTCACACATCCCCTGGGGTGGGTAAAAAAAATCCATTTATCATGCATTATACCGACATCAATATTTCTTAAATACTAGTATTAATTTATCAGTAATTGATGCTAGTATTTGGTAACAGTTTCCTTTTTCTTATAAATAACAATAAACGAATAGAGGCAAATATACGTGTTGCAGGATCCAATCTCAGTTGGTCACTGAGAACAGAGGTTCAGTCTTCTGAGCTTTTGGGCTCACGTTGGAGCCATCCACATTATGATGACAGAAAAGTTCCCTGAGGATGGGCTCTGGCGTGAATCCAAAAACTTGGAAGACTAAACTTCTGGTCTCAGTGACTGACCCAGATTGGATCGTGTAATACCAATAGATTGAAAAAAAAAATCATAACTGTGCTGAGCAACAAATGAAATTATTTTGTCTACTTTTGGTTATGCTGAAAACAGCCTTAAGTGAAAATAACCAAATAAACATATAAAGATTTTTTTTTAACCAAGGTTTAAAAATTATATTTAATTGGCATACATTTATTTACAATAACTTCCATAATTATTCACAGCAGTGATATATAAAATCTTATTAAGAATAAGTTCCTTTTCAAATTATATTTGGTATATTTGTATTTGTCAGCTTGTGGTTGCATAGTATATTCTCACAGTGAAAGGTGATGAAGTCTTCAATATATAAAATCATAAACAAATGGAGTGATGGAGAGATTTCTATTTCTGTTCTTAACTATTTAGGGAGCTTATCCAGCTTCATATTCATTTGAATATGAGTAGAACATTCCTAACGTTTAAGAGATTCTGCTTTATTGATATCCTTGATTCTGTGGAGATTCTGTCAAAAGTAACCTTTTGTATTGCTTTTTTTTGCTCAACACGGGAAGTTATAGATTGAGGCCATGGTGTTTGCATTTGCAGGATCAGTTGTCAGGAGCGGCAAACCTCCAGGGAATGCTTTACAATACAATACAATACAATACAATACAATACAATACAATACAATACAATGGTAAGGCCTGGAAAAGTTAAGAAAGTTAAACAAAGGGTATGAAAAAGTAAAGGCATATTTTAAAATATGTTTCTGATATCTCTCATGGTAGATTAATAAGACAAGAACCATCACATTTAAAATAAAATAAGAGCTGTGGTGGCATAGTGATTAGAATGCACTACTGCAGTCTGCTGACTGCCAGGAGTTTGATCCTGACCAGCTCAAGGTTGACTCAGTCTTCCATCTTTTTGAGATTGGTAAGATGAGGCACAGATTGTCAGGAGCACTAGGCTGCTGCTGTAAATCGCTTAGAGAGGGTTATAAAGCACTAGAGAAGCATTATGGTATGTAACTCTAAGTGCCATTGCTAAATTGGTAATGATTTTCTCCAACCTCTTTAACCCCAGCTTTTTCCAGGTCAGTTTGTAACGTCCGTGAAATTTGTTATCAGAAAACTGAATAAATAATAAAGTGTTCATTGTTATTTTTATCTACTATTTATAATTGGTTTTATTTTATTAAATTATTGAATCAAGTGGGGATGCAGTGGCATAGTGGCTAAGACGCCGAGCTTGTCGACCAGAAAGGTTGGCAGTTCAGTGGTTTGAATCCCGAGTGCTGCATAACGGAGTGAGCTCCCATTACTTGTCCTAGCTTCTGCCAACCTAGCAGTTCAAAAGCATGTAAAAATGTAAGTAGAAAAATTGGGACCACCTTTGGTGGGAAGTAATAGTGTTCCATGCACCTTCGGTGTTTAGTCATGCCGGCTACATGACCATGCTGGCTCTACAGCTTGGAAACGGAGATGAGCACCGCCCCCTAGAATTGGGAACAACTAGTACATATGTGTGAGGGGAACTATCCTGTATGAATCAAACTATCCTGTATTCCAACCCATCCCCCCCAATGAAATCCTGATTATGATTCTTATTTTGGGGGTTTTCCCTCCCAACATACATGTATGGTTTCAGTGAATACATTCTGGGTATGCAGAATTGAAGTTAACCAAGTGTGAGAAAGAACAATATTCTGGTTTTTTATATATAATTATCTGTCAAATACTTATTTTTAACTGATATTTTCTGGGGTAAATCTGTATATTTTATTCTAATTCGTTAGTTTGAACTTTTCTTCAGAGGTAACTGGTTGGCTTCTATAAGAAACAAAATGTTGAAATATTACATGACATGAGAAGAGCTGTTTGGGTTCTTTTTTTTTTTTTTTAAGTTTTACAAAAATACATTTTCAAATTTTCAACCCACCCATAAACCT
>JANHFR010005319.1:169931-186427 GCA_032468015.1 Mimophis mahfalensis
ATGGTTGGGGGTCACCACAACATGAGGAACTGTATTAAAGGGTCGTGGCATTAGGAAGGTTGAGAACCACTGTATTACACCAAACCAAATAGACCACAGTACAACTTAGCACAGGTTTGTCAAACTCTGTTTCATTAAGGGCCACATCAGGGCTGTGGTTGACCTTCGGGGGTGGGGTGGGGTGGGGTGAGTATGGCCAACAGGGTGGGTGTGGCCAGCTTGACACCATTCCCCAAACTGCTGGCCTGCTTCCTCTTCTCATTGGGTAGACCGGGCCGATGCCACACTGGCCTGATCTTTCCTCTTTGCACTGGGTAGACTGGGCCGATCTTTCCTCTTCACATTGGGTAGACCAGGTTGACCCTGCAGGCCAGATCCAACCACATCACAGGCTGGATACAACCCGGGGGCCTTGAGTTTGATATCCCTGGCTTAGCACAATGTCCCCCTTGATGCTCTTTTGATTATATTTAATTTCTACAATTTTCAGTAATGACCATGCTTTCTGGGAGATGTTTGGAAAATGCAGTTTATCTTGATGTGAGAATTTATTACTTGTAATAGTAATGATAGGAAATAATTTCTTTCCCCGGATGAACCTATGAGTAGCAAGAGAATTAGCTTTCTAAACATTTTTTTTTTTTTTCTGTGCTGGCAGAAATGCTAATCTGACAACATCTATCAAGATTAGAATAATTATTCTTATTTTAACCTGGGTGATTTGAACATTATAGAGGCAGAGGTGGGTTTGTGAAGTTTTGCACATATATAGGTGTCCATTTCCAACCACAGCGATGACAACATGGCAATATATGTATTAGGATGTGGTGATGCAAGCTGTACACTTTAGTATTTGCATCATCATGTTGCACAAAATGCATAAGAGACAGAGTTTGCATTGACATGTCCCAATGAACATTTTATCTCTTTAGTCCTACTCAGCTCCATCAGTACTTATAATCATACAGTGACTTGCCTGCCTAGTGCAAAGTTGGGAGATTTTACACATTAAATAAACAGACAAACAGGGTGAGGAATAAGGCAATGATCCCAGTCTCCTATGACACTATGACATTGGAAAATGCAGTTAGCCTGTCCTGAAAAATCAAGTTCAGGCTGGTGGATAACAAATCGAAGCCTAGAAATTAGAAAGTTCATTACATTCTTAGAATGCTACCTGCTCTGCTCATAGGAACAAGTAAACAGGCAGAGTTCAAGGCTATCAATGTGTTGATGAAATATAGTACCCAGTGGAAAGATTCACATTTGACAGGCCTTGGGGAATGTTTCTGGACAAACAAAATTGGAGAGATGGGGTCTCCTTCAACTGAAGTGCAATCAAACCTCTGACACTTAACATCAACACACTGCCAAAGCAGTTTGAAGTAATCCCCTGGGGGAAAGTTAACAGGGGCTAAGCAGCATCAAGTTTGGAAGGGTGAGATATTTCAGAAAATAATATAAGGCAATATATTGCTGGTACATGTCACCAGAAAAACTGTCTATAATGTATAAACGTCCCTCAAATTTATGTTGTAAAAAAGCTAGAAAATTTCAGACTCAATCGCATATAATAATTGAGAAAATAATAAAATTTTAAAGATTAGTACACAACTTAAATCAGAGAATTTAAGTTGTGACTGGTGGATGGTAGTTGAGGGGAAAACCATGGAACTTTGTTTTTATATACACAGTTTTTAAGTGAATCACTGCAGTTCTTGTTAAATGAATCTGGCTTCCCTATTGACTTTGCTTGTAAGAACGTGATCACATGACCAAAGGGCACTACAACCATCATAAACATGAGTCAGTTGCCAAGTGTCTGAATTTTCATCACATGACCATGGGGATGCTGCCACCATCATGTGAAAAATGGTCATAACTCACTTTTTTCATTGTCATTGTAACCTTGAGCGGTCACTAAATGAACTATTGTAAATCGAGAACTACCTGTATCACATTACAAGAAAAGATCAGCAAAATCCAGGAAGCTAACCAACACAGATTGATTGTAGTGTCCAGAAAGCTCTAAAAATAGAAAGGCTTCCTTCAGTTGTTATTTATATGTATCATAATTAGGAGCACAGTTAGAAAAAGAATACTGTAAACAATAATTATTAAATATGCACTGTGGGAAATGTTGTGGACTTCTTTCCCTGTATTTGAAATAGACAATTAATTAGCTAGGAAACCAAAAGAGATTCAAGAAATTTTAGTCTTCTCAGTTTAATTCTTTTTCTGAATGAAACAGTAATCATACAAGAAATAATTAAGTGTATGGAAGGGTACATCTTGCTGAAGGAAAATCAGTATGGATTTTTCAAAAATAAATCCTACTCCACCCACCAATCTTCCAGAGCTGTTTGAGAGAATCAACAGGCTCTCGGATGAAAGCAACTGTGAAGAGTTGAAAAAATAACTCTTTAAATTGGGTGAATGATGAACCAAAAGATCCAGCAGGGCTAGTCTGATGCTGTGGTCTCATTATAAGTTATATCAAGGCTAACTCCTCAGAAGACGTATTCTTTTAAAGGGGTTATAAATCAGTTAATTAACTCAAAGTTGATTGTATTTTTTACAGTATTCTTTCCTTCCTTCCCCTTCTTTTTTTATTTTGTATTTAGGACAGTCCATAAACAAACTCACCACGGATCCATTGAGAATCATGCATGATGCTGTGGAAGAGAGCACCAATTCCATTTATGGCTTTCTTTCTTTACTGTCTGACCTCATATTTGAAGATGAAGATGAGAATGGAAAAGGTAAGTTAAGTTAGGCTGTTGGTTTGATTTATCTTGCTACACCAATTTAAAAAAACAACAGCAAAAAGTAACATGAAATGTCACTCTCAGAGCATTAAAGTTTACAAAATGGCCAGCATAGTTCCCTTTTCTTCTTTCTGTAAAATAAATTCATGGGCTATTAGGGGAAGAATGCCAGAATTAAAATGTTAGCATTATTTTCAGCCTTGCTCTAAAATATACAAAAATGCTAGAACTATGGGACAAACATGCTGACAAGGAATTAACTTCAGTAGTACTATTCATAAGTCTTACATTTTAATTTTGTGTGAGAGAGGGTTATTTGAGCAACAGCAATTCTAAATGGACATTGGATGCTTTCAAATCTAAGGGCGTGCACTTGTCCCACCTTATATTTTGCATTAATCAGTAGGGGTCAGGGCCGCTGGCATCAACAATAACATTTCAGTCCAACTGAAAGAAAATTTGAATGCTAATATGCTACCTGTAGTCTTTTCAACATATATATTGGCAGTAATTTGGGGAAACTGCATAACTAAGTCCAACAACTCAAAGAGGCTTTTGATTGTTTTGTCTAAACAACAGTCCGTGTTATGGGCTTGGGGAGCTTGGGATGTAATGGGACTTTTTTTCCTTTTAAAGTAATTTAAAAATTGGTTATGTGCCAGTCCTTGTGAACTTCTAATGAAACTCTCAAATAAATGGCTTAACAGCTCAGAATTAGCTTCTTTTTAAATGAATTCCCCATTACAGAATTTTTTTCCCCTATGGCGTAGTATGAATTATTGTTTAGACATAATAATAAAACAGTACATATTTGAGGCTCATGTTTATATAGTTTCTAATTTCTAGCCAAAATGCATCACTTGATAGCTAGCTATGACAGTGAGCGGTCGGTCTGTAGTAGCTAGGTTCTTCTGTGAAAATGGAAGTTTGTGTTTATGGATATACATGTATATGTCGATTATCTACTACTTGGGGTAAAGTACAGGCGGGGTTCCTTAACCCCCAAATTGTGGACCAGCACTGGTCTGCAGCATGCAAGAAACCAGGCCACACAAATAAGCAAAACCTCATCCGTGGGATGTAGGTAACACACGAAACCACACCTCTTTGAGTCTGAGGAAAAACCTCTCTCCACAAAATCAGTCCCTGGTGCCCAAAAGGTTGGGGACCTTGAAATACAGGTAGTCCTCGATGTATGACCATAATTGAGTCCAGAATTTGTTGCTAAGTGAGAAATATGTTAAGTAAGTTTTGCCAACAACTTTCCTTGCTACATTTGTTAAGCGAATCGCTGCAGTTGTTAAATTAGTAACATGGTTGTTAATTGAATCTGAATTCCCCACTGACTCTGCTTGTCAAAATGTCATACAAGGTGATCAGATAATCCCGGGATGCTGCAACCGTCATAAATTTGAACCAGTTGTCAAGCATCCAAATGTAAATCATTTGACCATGGGGATACTGCAATGGTCATAAGTGAAAAATGATTATAATTTTTTTCACTGCCATTGTAACTTTGAACAGTCACTAAACAAACTGTTGTAAATATACATATAAATTGAAATAATAAATAAATAAAATAAATAAATTGAGGACTACCTGTAAACAATGAATTCATGATTGGGATGTTCCTTTATAGCCCAGAACACATGCCTTTTTAACTAATATAATTAAAACTCAGTTGGAACAAAAACACTGCTACTGACAAGGACATTTGACAGTTTGAAGTAGCACCTAATTTGAACCACTGCTGGGATCTTCGATTAGTACCGCCTGCAAATACTAACCATTATGTTGTTTTACCACTGGGTCCCATTTCTTGATAGTGTCAGATCATTTACCCATGTTACTGAAGCAGAAATGCAGCTCTATAGTCCTTTCTAAACAAGAATTGTCATGTAAGATTTTTCAGTTGTGACAATAAAAGTGTAAAACTGTAATCGCAAAACAGAGTTACTGAGAGAATTGTCATTTCCATTTACATCCCATATTTTATTTCAAAAAGAATTGAAATAATTATATTCTTTCTCAAAAATCCTATATTAAATATAATGCAGCAATACTTTTAAAAGTCTGTAATTTCTAATTAAAAATGTATACATTGTAGTAATAATGTTCATAAGATCTCAAAACTAAGGCAGATTATAATTCTAACATTTGAAGACTATGTTTTTTTTTGAAACCATGTATTTCATATACCAATTAGAAACTCCAAAAAGAGGAAAGATACTAGAAGTCTTCCTATTTTTAAGGCTTGATTGAAAGATATTTTTCTTTTACATAGAACTGTCATGGTCATTATTAGGAACAGACAATAGTTTGCATTTCAAAACATGAAAGAATACAAACAGCACCCCTATGATATTCTTTAATGTTGCTTCATCTTTTTTCCAGGATCATATGATAATTGCAGAGTACAGCTACATAATTCCAGAAAATGTATTTATTCATATATATATATCTGCCCCTCTTGGAGTTGCAGACAGATGCTATATTACTGCTCCCTTACACAGGGTTAATGTCTAGGGTTATTTGAAGTAGCCCTGGTAATGATAGCAAACTTTAACAACCTGATACACTCCAGATATATTAGGTTGTAATTCATGGACATATGGGAATTATGAAACAATATCATTCAGTTTATCTGAAAGCTCAAAGGTCCCAGACAGGAAGTGTTTGACCTCAATGTTCATTTCTCCAAATCATCTGTAGTCAACTAATGATACATGTCAAAATCTCAAAATTAAGGGATTTTTGGAGGCCCTTTATTTAATTAGACCTTTTCAAACTGCCCTAAACAATTGTAGGATGTATATGGGCAACCCAGGGCCCTAGGGTCAAAGGAAAAGGCCCAGCTTTCCCAAATAATAAAAACGAGCCAAAACATTGACACCATATCATCTGAGGCTATCAGGACAAATAAAAAGGATGATAGAGGCAAGCATGTATCACTGGGTTTAGGGACAATAGATGCTGTTGGAATGGAAAATATTGAAATTGCAATGAAAACAAAATCTATTTGGTGCTTGGGCCACTTGAATTCAGTGCACAAACTCATATTTGTCCATTCCTATCTCAGATCACAATCTTTTCCATAAATCCGGATATGCTCATAAAAAACAGCAATACAAAAATCCCCAAATGGAGCTTCTTTTTGTTTTTCATTTACCAATCATAACACTTGAATGCAGTTAAATATGGAAATAATCTAGCACGGAATAAGAATGCAACTAGATTATTACTCTGCTATTCATTTTATTCAGCTTATTATTTTCTCTCTTGGCGTAGGTGAAGGAGAGCCATCCCTGAAAGTGAAAGGTTTGTTGATTTTTATAAAGAATCACATGTGTTGTGTGATTAAATTGGTATTAGGGCAGAAACAATGCAGCTTTGTACTGCCAGGGCTTTGCTAATTATGCACTTTCCTGTTAATTGCATGTTTATTCTCTGGATAAATATTATTTGAAAGCCATGCAGAATAGTCAGTTCCTGGATAGCCAGTTGCATGCCTGAATAACTAAAGGAGTTCTCCACTAAAGTTAAAAGCCTGAGTAAGTTGCCACTGCCCTAAATGATTTGTTTTATTTTTGGTAAACTTCCTGTGCCTTTAACAGCTGTGTGATATTTAAATATGTGGGGGAAAACGTTTTTCAAACACTACTTTTTATATTTGGAAAACTTGAATATAAATTATTTAAGAACCAAGGAAGGTGGCTGCTTCCCCCTATTTAAATAATACCATATCAGAAGATCATTGATCTAGGAAAACTGACTTCTTAAAGATTCCCTTAATGGAAATCTAGTTGATCAAGTTGACTTTCCCCCAATGAGGAAGCCTTTCTCCATCAGATTTTGTTTTACATCTTACAAGTATGTCACAAAGAGCTGAACAGAAACTGAAATGGCATGGCACATTTATCTACATTGTGTTGCCTTTGCTACTAGGGCCTCTTCTTAAGCCTGTGAAGTTCTACCAAAGCTAATGCAGAAAATGGAAAGAAGCAAATACGGCTGACCATTCAATGGAGCCAATGGCTTGGTCTGAATGTAGTGCTTCCATTTTAAATTCTATTGGCCACCTAGGGGAGTTGTTTGTTTGTTTATTTGTTTTTACTGAAGGACACTGTAGAAATTAATGGCATTACATTTTGTATATGAGATACTGTACTGTCGGAGTAATAGTGATGGGCAAGGATTTATTACTTGAAAATATTCTTCCTTATTAACTGTGAAGAACAAAACAACAACAGATATTTGTTCCTCACTTGGGAACAAATTATGAAGTCCCTAGCCCTGATGAAATCAGTTCTCTGTGGAGGAGAAACTTAGCAGCTTTCAGTTCATTTCCTCCAAAATGGAGGAAAGCGCTTTGGTATCTAGTTCTTCCCATATCCAATGAAATAGCTTTTGTCCCAACAGGATGAACTGTATGAACAAGGGGGAAAGGGAATGTTTAAATGGAATTGGTCAGGTTTAGCTATAAATTGGGATCAGTGAAATTCTTTAAACTCATAAATTGGTGAAGATAGTGAGTCAGCAGAACATGTATATGCTGTTGTATTTAAAATTATAGTGCTCCATCACTGGAAGTTTTTAAGAAGAGACTGGACAGCCACTTGTCTGGTTTCCAGAGTGATGTTCTATTGCAGTGATGGCAAAATTTTTGGCATCGAGTGCCAAAAATGGGAGTGGGGGAGTGGGCATGGCCACCTATGTGCCGCTTCCTATTTACGTGTGTGCATGCGCACTGCCCACTTCCTCGTTTGGGCTTGGGAGAGTGCGTGCACATGTGTGGGAGGGGCATAGCATGCGCTATGCCCCCCCGTGCATGCGCATGCCCTCCCAAGCCCCCCAAATGCTGAAAAACCCCTGAAATTCTGTGGTTTTTTTCAGCATTTTGGGGGCTTCAAAGAGGGCACGCACACATGCGGGGGGTGGGGTATGCCACACATGGCATCCCCTCCACCCCCCACATGTGCACATGCCCTCCCAAGCCCCCAAAATGCCAAAAAAACTTGAAATGTTGAGGGTTTTTTGGCATTTTGGGAGATTGGGAAAGGGCGTGCATGCATGTGGGGGTGGGTGGGGCATAATGCGCAGTATCCCCTCCACCCCCCCCCATGTGTGTGCATGTCCTCTCAAGCCCCCAAAACGCCAAAAAAACGGTGAACTTTTTGAGTTTTTTTCAGTGTTTTGGGGCTTGGGAGAGCGTGCACGGGCATGGGGTGGTGGGGAGATGGGATAGCTCATGTGTCGGGCGACATGGCTCCACGTGCCACTTTGGGCATGTGTGCCATAGGTTCACCATCACAGTCCTTTTGAATCAGCAGTCAGCATGAAAGAAACCAGTTTAATCTAGTCATTACGTCATCAGGCCAGAAACTGGGAGGCAGTGAACTCTAGTCCCTCCATAGCAATGAAAGCCAGCTGGAGGACTTCTCTTTCTCAGTCCAACCCATCATAGGGTGGTGATTGTGGGCAAAAGAGGAGGGAGGGAGGAGTATGATCATTGCCTTGAGTTATTTTTAAAAACAATACAGTTGAGATTAAAAATAACAAATAGAATCAGATACTTTGAAGCTCATCCTATTCAGACAGAAGTTAGGCCCTTCCTTAATTTTGTCAGAATTTTTTTTTAATTAAGATTGCAGAAGAATGCCTTTCAAATCCACTAGTAACTTCTTGTTTGTTTTTTCTCCCATGCAGAAGAAATTCAACCACCAGTGAAAAAGAAAGGTGAGCAAATTTAAGAACAAATTAAGTTTCATCTTTTATTTTAACATTGGATGACAGCTTTCTGTTGATTTACTTTACTAGCAATGGAAGAATAGAGAAAATGATGAAAACGGGGTGGGTAGAATAAAAGTAATAATTGCCTTTGAGGAGTAGAAGAGCTTTTAGAAGAAAAGATTTTCAGAATTCCCTGCCCTGCTATTTCCTCACCTTGAGAATAAAAAATTAGAAGGAGGCTGAACTTCCTCGCAGATAATGTATTTAGCGGAAATCCTGGTAAGAACACAGATAAGGGCTCTGTTATGTTAGGGCAAACTTGTTCGCAGCTCCCTAAAGATACAAATATCTTAGCTTATTATAGAGGGCAGAGAAAATGGGGGTTACCTGTCCATTCATATCCTGCCTTTTTCTGATTCATCTCATTCCATTGGTAAGCATCTGAACACTGTTGGTTTTCCTTCTGCAGTATTTTCAACAATTGCTAAAATTGCTTGTCCTACAAATTTCACAACTACAGTAATTTCTTTTCGGCTTGTCAGAAAGCTCAAAAAAGCTCAGGACATCTGCCAAAGAGAAGGAGGAAAGGGGACGCTACAGGATGTAGAAGATTAGAAAAAGGGAAGCAAAACAAAAGGAACTTTGATGGAAATCACTGAGCTATGTCCTAGATTTTATTATACATTTGAGACATATGGTGCCTGGAAAGCCATTAAAAAAAGGTGTGGACCAATAGAAGTGAAGTTGGGGAAAGGCAAGGCTCTGAAATGTTATACTGATATGAGAATCTGAAAAGACAGGCAGAGAGAACAAGCGGAACAAGGAATTTTTTTTAAAAAAAAGGGTGTGTGTGCTATGTAGGCCACTTGGAGCACCTGAGGAGTGGTGAGATATAAATCTAAGAATGCGATTCTGTCGTTGTTAATCATGACTTCCTCTTAAAATTTCAGTACTGTTTAAAACTTGTGGCAAAATATTACAGTGGAAAGCTTTTCATGTCATCTAATTAAGTTTAGTTTTACATTAAGGAGCATGCCTCAATAAAATTAAAGAAATTTCATAGGCCTGTGCTGTAAATAAGGAATCTTTTTTTAGTTGTTCAGTATGAAGGTATAAACTAAGGAACTTTAAAATATAAATGATAAAATATAAAGGTTGCATATATTGGACAGGGCCCTTATATCGGAGAACAGACACTATTTTAAAAAAGTCTAAAAATGCATAGCCTTTTCCAGCACATCTCCCTATCCTTTTTTTATGCCTGTAAAGGTCAAGATAATATGTTGTGTTATTATGTCTGGAATACCATGGTTTATAACTTCATATTATACCCAGTCACCCAAGTGTGATTTATTTACAAACTATGACTTGGTATGCTATGGAAGGCCCAATTGCCATGCTTTCCCCCTTCCTTTTATTTTTAAACAATACTGAGATTTCCATTTTTTTAATGACATGCTTAAATCGAGCAATGAAAAACAAGAAATGTTTTAAGCTGCAGAACAATTTAAAATACAAGCCATAGAACAGCTTGATTCTCTCCTGAAAACCTGTGGACTTGATAGAGTTTGCCAGTATGGCAGATATTGGTACCAGTTGGGTAATTAGTTATTCTATTCACTCCTCTCTAAAGAATATCTCTATTTGCATAGTTAGTGCTTTCAGAGTTTAGCTGATTTTCTCTTTATATCTCCATATGGCAATGTGCTTTTTTTGTATTTGAATTGCTTTTGCCATGGTTTGGAATTGGGCTTGATGTCTCTTAACTGCTTCCCACTGGCTGGTGTTTTTGGAATCTTTGTTCATAGTTTTTTTTTTCCTGCTGAAAAGTGCAGTTTTATTTTCAAAGGTTCCTGAATTACATAAATATTCTCTTGACACACTGGCAAAGCTTATTTTAAATGTTATCTTCCTTTGTTTTTGATGACTTGCATCACCCATGATTAATGCAAGGTTTGGATTGGAACTACCCATTTTAGTGGTGACTACAGTATTAAAAAGAGTAGATGGCAGCTAGTGGCATTATACAAGGCACTACACTTTATATATGTCAGAGCATTTGTAAGCACCATTGACTGACTGATTGATTATATGCCACCAACTTGTTGCCAACTCTTAGCAATTTCTCCATGATGACCTGTCCCTAATCTGGTCCTTCAGCGCTTCCACTAGTGCGCTCACTGCCATTTAACCAAGTCTATCTTCCATGGTGCTGGTCATCCTTGCTGTAAAGTTGAATCTGGGCCTTTTTGTTACAGTTGAAACATTTATTTAGGATTTTTAAAATAAATTTTAGTCAGGCTTTAATAATTGTTATAATCATGAATGTTTGTCAGGTGCTCAGAGCTACTGGCATCTCTCTCTCTTTCTTTCTCTTTAAGAGACTTGACAGTTTTACTTAAGTAAGAATTTAATAAAAGTACAAAGAGGCCTTGGATTCAAGGAAAGTTAAAAATGTAGAGGAAGAGAAGCTGGTTGAAGAATCTATATTTAGTTTTTCACAATAGATGATAATTTAATGTAATAGCTATCAACTTTAACTTGATAGCAAGGAAGACTTCAGAAACTTTCAGCTCAACACAATTTAGCATGTTAGTATGTATGTAACTGCTATGCTTAGTGTTATATACTTGAATTATTTCAGCGGGAAATCCTGATCAGCCCATTGGCTAGTGGGCTGGGCTAAACAGTATAAAAGGGACAGAGCTTTCCCCAGCTGTTTGCTGGATCCTCACTATACAATAAAGAGCTGTTGCGTTGAATCGCTCTGGCTATTCCGAGTCCTCATTCCCACGCCTGATCCTCAGATCTAACACTTAATTACAGTTTATTTCAATATGCCATGTTAAACTAGGGCGAGCAATTGCCTTGATTAAAACAAATATTAAAATAAACCATGGTTTCTTAAGTTTCGGGAAGATAATAGACAATGGCTACTTAAACTCAGAGTTAAATGCTTCTGAAGTCCTTGAGGTCATTCTGGAAGAAAGAAAAAATGTAACTTCATTGTGGTTAAAGATGTGCTTTCTGGAAGTTGTTTTGCATGTGGAAAACAAACACATGTGGGATTAGGGCTAGTGTCTGAGAAATGTATTTCAATATATAACCTAATTGGGACTAAAATTCCATAATTTATTTATTTATTTAGCATATGGCATAAAACATATAGATAGTGGTAATAAAGTTATATAGAAGGAGGATATATACTATGGTACATGTATGATTGAAATGGGTAATCAATTTTTTAAGATTTGAGGAACACACACATATACACACACATATATAATTACATTGTAAAATACATTGATTCATATTAATGGGAGTGTTGTATATATTAATTGTAATGTGTCCTATAGATAAGCCTAAGCTAGTCGTACTGCTTTATAAATCCTTAGTAAGACCACAGGTATCCACTGTATCCAGTTTTGGTCACCACAATATAAAAAGATGCTGAGAGTTTGGAACGGGTATAGAGAAGAGTAACACATATGATTAGGGAGTGAACAGTAAAACATACGAAGAATGGTTGTAGGAATTGTGTATGTCTTGTCTGTAGGATTATTGTGGGTATCAGAATGGCCTCTGTGGGGCATAGTTTGCAAACCTGGGAATTTCCAGATGGCCTTTCGATGATCTCATTCTATTCCCATGAGAAAGTTGTCTTGAGAAGCGCAGTGTTTATCAAACAGGATGTAAGATGGGCCCCTCACTATCTATCTGGTTGTCAGGACAATGGGAACTTTTCCCAAGCTTGGATGGTACCTCTATGTATGAAGTAATGTTATACTATGTAACACTTCTTGTCATTAGTTAATAAAGGTGGGAGGGCAAAGAGCAACTTCCTACTATACTCTCATCTCCATCTTGGAACGTCACTTCTCTTTGTCTTTGCTATGTTTCACTAGGCTTCACTTCACTTCATCTCTTAGCTCTGCTCTTGGTCCTCCATCTTTGGTCCTCTATCACTGGCTTCTGATGCTTCCCATTGGTAAACTGCCAAAAGTCTGTCATGTTTCTCTTTTATTACTACACTTGTCTAGTGAAAAGAAGTATTAAGAATAACATGATAGCAGAGTTTTAATATGTGAGGAGCTGCCACAAAGAAGAGGGGTTTCCCAAACTTGATCACAGCTTCCTAGGTAGCTTGTCTTGAATAGCAGAAGTTTTAGCTATCATCCAGCCCAACAGACAACACCACCCCACCACTCCAAGTCCAGCAAAATCTGTGGAGACAATGGAGAAGTTTATTAGGGTACCAACTGCATATAGAGGGAACATGGTGCCACACTCATTGACAGCAACTACTGGCAGCTTCATAGGAATATTAAAGATCATACTGTACAAAATTGAATACTGCAGGAAACAGGTAAATAGAAATACTTGTATTATTCATTGCATCTACGTTCTTGAAGATTCTCTTCCTATATATAGGAATTTATACTTAGCCACAAATGTCATGAGGGCTGCAAACTAGGCACATTTATAGGAAAATGTCTTTGATTTCTCAGTCAACATGGTTTTGATGGCACTATAAGTAGTCTTCACTGTATTAAGGATAATGAGCTCACATTTAGGAAAGTACAACAGTTCTCTTGCAACCACTTACTCTGAAAATCTGCTGTGCAGACATTTTAATAAGTTTGTGTGGCTTGGCTTTATTTATGTTTGATGTTGTTTTGTTGCACTTTATTGTGATGTTTATACTTTTAACTAACTTCTATCAAAATGCATTGTAGGAATCAGACTAAAGAGCTATACACATTTTTCTACATAAATAAACATAAGTATTCTCCCGATCAGTTTCATGATGCAGATAGTTACACTCAATTTGCAAAAATACTTCTTGATGATGTTCATACCATAGATTTACTGCACTGAGTACTCATTACTGATGATTTTGCAGCACAAGATCACACTAACTAAATTCAAAGTCATTCTTTTGGGAACACAGATTCTTACTTAGTTTCACTATGTAGTGCCTGGTGTTATATGAAGCTTAGCACGATGTCAGTACAGGTAAAGCTTTGTGATATCACTAGTTCCTTCCCCTTTGATCAGGTAGGAGAAGAATGAATAGAGCCAGTGGAATTACTATTGTACTATATTAAACATAATTCTCTTTTTAAAAAGAATGCAGGGCCTCCTAAATCAGACCAAAGTTCAATTTGGTCATGGATCTGATGTCTCATAGTGGTCAGTCAGCTCACAATTGAAAGTAAAAAGGCAGTTGAGTTTAGCTCATTTCCCAATTACTGAATGATTACCTCTATGCAATTTGGCAGTGAAGCAGAAATGCTTTGCCATAATTTATTACCAGGATATTTTTTCCAGCTTTGCAATCTAACAAACAGATCTGAAATTCTTTGAGGATATCCCATCTAGAGCTTAGCTTCCAAGATCAGACATAATTCAAACAGCCACATTGTGAAAGCAGCCCTTTTGAATTGAGATTGACTCCTGAAGATTAAGATGGACATATCCATACAACTTTCAGCAATTACAGTAATTTGTCATTGTTGCCTTCTCAAGCCAACTCAGCTAAGCTGGCCTCCTTCCAGCTGCTAGTATATTTAACCCTGTTTAGCTTTTTAGATCAGCCAAGGTTGGCTAGATGATGTCATCTATTTAGAGAGCTCATAAATAGGCCTACTGAACTTGAGACCTTTTATTGTTGTTATTTTGAAGAATATAAGTCAATCACAATGTGAAAAGGATAACTACAAAATGATTAAGTTTTCTATCAAAATGCATTGTAAGAATCTGTTATGTTTGCCATTTACCAAATCTGTAGAAAATAGTTTTAAAAGTGCTTTCATGCAGTGCTTTTTAAAAGACATATTGGCCAATAAAAATAATCAAAAATAATACCTTCAAATCAAAGTATTTGCCTCTGTGGGAAATATGATGTGTTTGACTTGCCTGCAGTAATATTTTCATCACTGAAGACTTCTGTGGAACTATGCACAGAGAGAAAAATGCTTAAAATTCTCAGCAGTAAATCCCTAATCCATGTTAAATCTGTTATTTTCTTCCTCCAAACAAAATAGTGTTAATATTTGGATGCATCATAACATCATCCCATTTCAAGTATCTTCTTGGTAAACAATGAACTACTGATTATAAGACCTACAGTTGTTTGCTTCTAAGTGATACAGCTATACTGTTCTATAATGGTTAAGTACATAAAAGAAGTCTACTTTGGATTTATTTTTCAGTAAAATGGAGAAATGTACCACTATAAATTCCATCATAGCTCAATCCAGCTCTGATACTTGTAACATAGAGATGCATTATGCATACATTTTGATTGAAAAAATCTGCATAAGCAATATATGAGGAATTGAAGTACAAAAAGATGTATACTTTGGAATGTTGTGTAGAAAAGAAGCAAGTTACTAGAAACTATATATATAAACGGATGTTAAAATCAAGTTTCATTTGAGTGAAGTTTGAGTCCTGGTGACCTCTTAGACATGGCTGGGTCATTGCCTTGGAAATAGTATAGAAGTTGTTTGCCATTGCTTGCATTCAGGATATTTTTTAACATCTTAGTCTTGATTACAAATATGATATTGCAGGACTGCTTTTCTCCAGTTTTTTCCCTATCCTAGCAATAGCAATTAGACTTATATACAGCTTCACAGTGCTTTTTACAAGCTTCTCTAAGTGGTTTACAGAGTCACATATTTTCCCCAACAATCCGGGTCCTCATTTTACTGATCTTGGAAGGATGGAAGGCTGAGTCAACCTTGTGTCTATGAGATTTGATCTGCCAAATTGCATGCAGCTGGCAGTCAGCAGAAGTAGTCTTCATTACTGTAAGATGAGACAAGGTTGGAATGCTTTACTGATGGATTGATGTATCTTTTTATGGGATCCAGGAAGGTTACCTCCTCTCTAGCTATGCTTACTTTGACCATAGAGATTTTTAGGAAGGCACTTCAACCTGGCTCTTTACAGAGACCTTGGATTAGAGATGATGTGCATTTGTGCAAACTCACTAATTGTGATGTAGGTTGCGTTGTCTTCTCAGTATAGTTGCTTTTTTATTATGTGCTTAACTTGTTCTTATTTCTGTAAGTTGCCTAAAGTCATTGGTGAGTGGGCAGCCTTAGAATCTGACTAAGAAAAGAACAGAAAAGCAAAAGCAGTTTTTCTTGTGATTTTTTTAAAAAACCCAGTGGATAATTAAAGAAAAATAAGACATTCTGGCACATACCATATTTAGACTGATCTAAATATTTACACATTTTTAGTGATGGTGATTCCAATTATTTTTCTACAGTTAAGATTTTTTTTAACCATAGATTCCTTGTTTAGTTTGGCATACAAATTACTTAAAATTAGCACCACAGCACACCTCCCAATTAGATGGCAGTATGTAAATTCCATCTGTCATTTACATTGAGCATGTATTGAAGTTTTTAAATTGTTCTAGGTCAGGATACCTTTACTTGCCTCATACATTTCTTTTCTTTTTTTTCCCTTTTACAAATGAATTTCACTTGCTGAATTCATATTGCAGTGAAGTGATTCCTTTTAGAATGGTTTTAGCTAGTGTTCTTGTAATATCTTACACAAAAAACTCGAAGTGGGAACATGAGCTAAAAGTTGTAACAATTATAAATTCTTCAGGTTGACTGTGGTGTATGGGTCATGTATTAAGCCAAGTGGAAATAACTTCTGTGGAAGGAAATTGTGTCAGTCCTCTAAGAGACTGAAATGCCTTAATGAGCTGAGAAATAGGATCTTTCAAACAGTTAAAATAGGCATATTAAGATACTGCTCTCTTTTCTAATGAGAAAGAGAATAGATAGCTGATAGTGATTCCCATTACTATCTGAGCAGGTGATTCTTTTACATAAATGTTTCTTGCCTTATACCTCTCTTCTCAATTGTTTTATACAGGGAAAATATCAAGATACAGTGGAACCTCGGTTCACGACCACAATTGGTTCCATAACTTTGGTTGTGAACTGAGTTGGTTGTGAACTGAAA
>JANHFR010005319.1:234418-249970 GCA_032468015.1 Mimophis mahfalensis
TATGCTTTGTTCGGGTATTTTCCCATGTCTTCATAGTTGTGCTTTTAAAGTTGTAGCGACATTTCGGTAAAATCTCACTTACCATCTTCTGGCTCATATGTAGAAGTCAGTGGCAGCTGTTTCTGTTTTAAAATGGTAGTGTGCTTTTCTTAAAAGGATTTTTTTTTCTCCTTATCTCTTCTCTCTTTTTGTTCTTTATATTTATATATATATTTGTTTTCGTGTATGTATGTATGTATGTATGTATGTATGTATGTATGTATGTATTTGAAAATAGCCTGTCAGATGACATGAGCTCAGAGCCACAGCAGGCTTCAGAGAAGTTCTAATATACCAGGAATATCATCTCTATTCTCAGCGGATTTCAATGAATATTAATACTTTGACTACTTGGAAACTGAGAATAGCCAATATATTAACTATTTCATTAAATGAAATGAAATAGCTATGCTGGTTAGGAATTCTGGAAGCGCCAGTTGCCATATTCCTCAATGCCACAAGAGGAGGAAGGCTGAAAGAGAATATGCCCTTAAATAGTATAAATAGAATTGATCTAGCCAAAATGAAATCTAGCATTAATTTTAAAATTATTTCATGCTGAACTATATCTCAATAATACAGTGTTAGTGGGGACTAGTACAGATATGAAACAGAGATCTAACTTGAGCTTAATCTGTTTTATATTGCCAATTAACTTTGGAGGGGCAAACTTCCATATTATACTTTTAAATCTGAAGGCAATATTTTAAGGGAAATCAAGCTACTGTCACATGTCTTTCACAAAAAACGGGTTCCCAAAACTATTCTTATATAGCACCAAATTCATTCAGGGTCCAACTGAAGGAAGCTACCTCCTTATTCTTATTGCTTTTATAAGTTCCTCTTTACCAACAGTCTTACCACCTCCTTCTGCTGATGATGGATGGGCAGCAAGCTGTGTCTGAATCAGCACTAATGTCACTTACTTACTCCCTATATCATCTTGGAACTTAAAGTGTGAAAATAGAGAGCTTGGTAACGTGTATCTTCAGAAAGTCTCAGTTGTGTAGCACTATGCCAGCTAACTCAAGTGCTTTGCTATATTTAGAGATTCTCATCACAGGCAGATCAACAGGCAGTTGCTGCACTCTAATCTACTTTGAAGGACACTTGGCATAAATCCAGTGCTGCTGTTCCTTGCCTTCTTCCATCTCTTAAAAACACTTGACATCACAGGTGGAAGACAAGATGATGTAGAAGTCATTGAAGACCATTTTAGAGCAATGTGCCTGACCTTTTGAGGTTTACATTAAACCTTCTTATTTTTCTCATCACATCTTACAATCTTTCTCTCCTTCGCTGACTTTCCAAAGTTATTTTTTTTTTACTTTAGAAAGAGATCTTTTTGATTTAGGAATTTTCTAGGACTTGGTTCCATTAATATGGGGTTATGGAAAGTAAAACGTATTTTGAAGAAAGTAACATTCAAGGAAAACCTTGGTAATGGTTCTTTGTTTCAGATCTGAACTGGAAATGGCAAGTCTGGATGAGGTCATATGTCATGGCAATGTGAATGTGCAGGCTCAGTTTATTCATTTCTGTTGTGAAATATTCTATATTTTGTGTTTATCCGACTATGGATAGGAAAGCTTTTTTGCTGGACAGATCTTTTTTTGAACCAGATCCACAATCTGTGATTACATGCAAAGTTGGCTTCTGGGATCTGGCTTCTGTGTACTTAGAATTAAGAAATCTTAATGGGGAAATCTCTGATCCCATGTTCAGCCCCAGAATGACCTTTTAAGAAACACAGTTACTTAATTTATTTAAGGTATAAATCCATTCCTGGCTACCTGCAAGCTACCTTTGCTTCTTCAGCCTAATTTGCAACTTTATTGTAACTTATGAAATGCAAAATCTATGCTAAGAATCATATAATACATAGTAGAATTGAGCAGAATTATATAAATTATATGAAGTTATTATCCAGATCAATTTATTTACTTTTGAAGGAGCATGCTCTAATAGCACCACATATTTTCTATTCCATGTTTCCATTGAACGCTGTATATTATTCACCCTTAGTATCATAATTTATGTTTGCCAGTTGCTTTTCAACTTTCATTATTAAGGTTACTCCATACAATTTCTTAGTTTGCTCATATGTAATTTAAAATGAATTTATGGAATGGAATGAATTTATGGCCAGAATGATGCTAATACGAATATTTATAACACTGATTACCTGATAATCAAAAAGGATTCTTATCTGGTACTTAATTTAGGAAGAAATAAGTGCCTCCCACTAAACATCACAGATTTTTTAAAATTATGCATAAATATTATCACATCTTTTTCTGTGATCATTTTTTCTTCTGATAGTTTTCCTAGTTTCCAGATATATGTGTATGTTGCATGAACTTAGTGCACATACTTGCACCTCGGGTGTTTTAAGCATACAGCCCCCAAAAAGAATACACCTTTAGCTCACCTTTGCCCATGAAATTCAGGGAGTTGCTGTTCCAAAGCCACAGAAGAAGGAAGACTGCTAGTGTTTACTAGTATTGCATGCCTGTTATAGGTGAAAGTAAAGGCCTTAATTCCATTTTTCTGGCATTTTCAGAACAGTTGTTACTGTCTAGATCAGGGCTGTCAAACTCCCAGCCCATGGACCGGATGCATGAAGCTCTGGCCACACCCACACCTGGTTTAGTGAAAGGGTCAAAAGTCCTGATACATCACATGACACCACTGTGACGACGTGAGTTTGACACCCCTGATCTAGACCTTTCTAGTAAATGTGCGTGAAGCCAAATGCAACAAAGTTTCTGTTTCTTGGAAATTTTTAGACTTGGGTAGACCTTTTGTGTACAAAGAATGTATCTGACCTATTGATATATTTGTGCTGGATTGGAATGATAAATCTGAGTTGGTTCATGGCTGTGAAGTGTAAAGAAAAATGGTATGTATTTTTAATATAAAAGAAACTACTCATGGCTGAACAATTTAACAGATATTTCATTGCACTGTGGATTTCACAATATTGGCATACAGGCAGAATCAATTTTGTTTTCATACCTCTTTGTAAATCTCTTCTCTCCCATAGTACATGGATGGTGCTTATATTTATGGAACCAATATGCAGAAAGACTATAGGGTTTATAGCTTTTAAGAAAATATCTGCTTTGTAATACTCGCAATCACATTTTTGCTGGTGCTTCTGAAAACATGCTGTTCTTTTTTATCCCTGGTAATTCATTGTTTGCATTCCTTGGTTTAACTTTTCAAAAATTATTATTTTGCTCATACAGTGGGAAAGCTTAATGTGACAGCTACAAAAAGTAAGTAGTGTATATTATATTCTCTTGTTTGCTTTTGGATAGATAACCATACCAGAATCCAGAAAAACATATTGTGTATTCAAATCGTCATGTGTGGAAAGTGTTAGGATGTGCCAAAATCCCCACAATTAAGCTAAATTAATCCTGTGTCCTTTGGAGGGAAATGCACAGGATTCCAGATCACAGGGAGATTTAAAATGTTGATTTCAAAGATCCTTCTCTGAAGATAATCAGGTTATATAAATGGATGCAAGGAGTCAGGACAGAGACTAGTTAGTGCTACTCTTTTCTCCCTTTGTAAGTTGATAAAATGTGTGAGGCATTTCTCTGTATGTTGGCAATAAATAAAATACGTTAATATTAGTGACACTGAAATTGAGGGCAGAGTTAAAGATAAAACTGCATGTTTGAATATTTCTGGACTGCTTTTATTTTCCTTCCCTCATGCCTAAAGTTTCTTAGTCATTTGTGGGAGAAGCAACTCCTGAAAATGACTGAGCTTAAGTCCCTAAAACATATTTTAGCAAATTAACTGAATATGGGCTTATTAGAAAAAAACAGCTTTTTCTCTTACATCTTTCTCTTCCTTCCAGACAACTTGGTATAACCACATGTTGTGTTTGCTGCAATATAGGTCAACTGTAGCATTTCAGGTTGCAAATGGGAGCATGTATGATTGAATGCTCCTTTGCTTTTTAAAAAAAAGTCCTCTAAAGAAATTTCATTTGAATGATTCGGAGATAATTTATCCCCAATATATTTTGAAATTATTTAGACCTCTGTTTCTGTGTCTGTTCCCATTTGCCTTTGCCTCCATCTGCATAACTGTCTCAGTCACTGTCTCTGGCTTTATCCATCTCCTTCACCGTCTCTATAATTATCCATCTCTGTCTCCATCTCTGCCTCATTTATATCGTCAGTGTTTGGATCTATTATCCAGTCTGTATCTGCAGCCTGAGGGGATGTAACTGAGACACATACGGATGAAACCGAAGCAAGGCTAATTGTCTACTCTATTAGGGGTTTAAACAGAGCTCCCTTGGACCTGAGGGGGCCTTTCAGATGAGGTTCCTCAATGGAGTGGGCCTTAGTAGCAGCAGACCTGAGCTGAATGGTCATTGAGGTGATTCGCATCAAAGTATTCTCACTTCTAGATCTGTCTCCCACCTCTTCAGAATATAGCCATGTATATACAAGACCCTTCCCTCAGATAACAGCTGCAATCACCCTTTAGACCTATTTAGCTAGGGTGGAAAGGTCTGGAGGAGCATTAAAGGGCAGCAAAGAGTTTTTCAGCAGCCATCATTCCCTCTTCCCATTTTCCTTCAGGAGCACAAGAAAAGGAAGAGAGTGCCCAGGGGCAATCAATGTGGAAGCTGCCAGAGACTCTAATGGCTCTGTATATTGTACCTGCCACAGCACCCACAGCACCCACAGCACCCACAGCAGCGTTAGTGGCTCTTCTGTCACTTACTCTGCCTTCCTTTAGAGCTATCAAGCAGTGTGTAGTTGAAAACTGAACGTGGCAGCAAAGAGTCAGAAAAAAGCTGACTTGGCTTCCATCCAGTCACTGTCAAATATAGCAAACCAGATAGGATAACCTTAACCACCTTACCTGACTTCTTGAAGGTGAAGGCTAAAGAGTGGGTAGTAAATGTACAGCACTACGCTTCATCTAATCATCTTTTTAAAAATGTGCATGGGCTGCTATTATATGGAGGAATGCAACCTAATCTGAGACTGGACAAATGCATAAATATATACATATGTAAAAGTTTCCCTGTCCAGTCATATCTGACTCTAGGATGTAGTCCTCATCTCCATTTTTTGCCCATGCTCGGATTGCAAACCTGGGCTGTCAGCTTTCCAGCTGACAAGCTCAGCATCTTTAACCTCATTTACCTTTGGAAAAGAATTAAAGAGCACATCTAAATTACGAATCTGAAGTTTTGGAAAGGTATTATCCCATCCAGGATAGAACTGTAGATTGCCAGGACCATCTATTCCTTGTGTGGATGAAGTTTTAAATGCATTTGCCCTCATCCACTTCATTATGAATATCAGATATCAGATGGTTGAATCTATTTGGATGAAAAAGAGAGACATAGAAAGGGTTAGCACCAAAATGTAGAAATATCAAAGCTTTAAAACCTGGATAGGTTCCTAGTGTCATTTATTATATATATTAAACTAGCTGATTACCCGGCATTGCCCAGGTAATTCTTGTCCTGGCCTAAGGTTTACAAAGGCCTCATCTCATCCTGGGTCTAAGATTTCAAAAGGCCTCACCTCATCCCGGGCTGCTCTGACTTAGGAAAATACCAATGCATCATCCTATGGGAGGGGGGGATAGGAAAGGAAAGCCTCCCACCTTGGCATGGACTCAGGAAGGCAGAAGCAGACTTTCCCGCTCTCTGTGTGGAGCATTCCTAGCAAAGCTGGTTGGGAATTGTAGTTTGCTTTGCCTGTGGCAGGATTTTTAGGGAACACAGCCCGCCCAGGGGGGTTTGGGCTGTCTTACCCCGCCCAGTGCTTTTTTTCAGAGGGTAAATTATGCATATGCCACGTTCGGGTCAGATTGATCCAGCCATTAAAAATTGTATAGAGAAAGATACACACAACGCATGCCACATTCTGTTTTTATATAGAGAGATAGAGCAAGCAATGAGATAGAGGGACCACCTTCCAAGACCACTTTTCTAACCATGTCAAGACCATTAAAAAATGCTTCTAAATTCTATCTTGTCCAAATGCCCTGATCATCAGATATAATGGATAAAATCCAACCGTGCTGACGTTTTGCCTTTCAACCCCAAAGAACAAAACAACACATTATTTGTGCCCAGTTATTATCACAGGTGATCAAAGTACTTTCTGTCCTCAGTGAGGTGAAAATGAAGTCAAAGTGTATCAAAATTATCCTGGATGGTCCAGAAAGTCCGTTGTCCCTCCATTCAAATGCCAATCAACTGCACTGCTGTTTCACAGTATGGCATTAGTCTACATTTTAAAAAAAATCCTTCTGAAGTTATTTTTCCTACCATTCCCCCACTTCTGTGTGAAGTCTTTTTCCTCCATTAAAATGAATAGGCTGTTGACTAGGCAACATTTTATGCTGTTTATTTTATTTTTAGATTCAGAGGTATTTATTTCTCCAAGTGCAGAAGTAGAAAGTAGAAAGGGTTCTGTCATTTTGACTACTAATTCTTGAATAAAAATGCACTCTGAAATAATTTCCTTTTAAATTTATTCTTTAGAAGTGGAAAAAGGAAAAAAGGTGGTTCAAGAAAAGAAAGCTATTCCACAGGTTATAAGAAAAGGTAGGGTATTTATTATTTTAAAATAAAGCAATTAATTTGCTTCATCTTTAAAGGGCTCTGATCTGCCTATTGTATTTAAACAAAATGAAACCAATTAATTTACCCTTTGATTTGTGTCTTAGAAGAAAAGAGGAAAAAAGTAACTGCTGAGAAGAAAGGCGTTCCTGAAATTAAAAAGAAAGGTAAGTTATTTGCATAAGTATTGCATTACTAGATTGCTACTGTATTATATAGGTATATAGTTATTTCTGAAGCATCACAAATTTGAATCAAGTAATAAAGTAGTCATAGAATTGCCAGTTTAATAAGGTGGAGATCAGAATATATGTGAATATATGTGATGCTCGTAAAAGGAAGAGTGAAGCTTCAATTGCACAATCAGAATTGACCTTTTTTTGACTGAATTCCATGGAGATCTCTGTAGCATTTGGAAAGAGAGGATCTGACTGATCTCAAGGGTGGGATCACACGCATCATAACTCTGGGAGCCTATGATCCTGAAAGAGACCTAAGTCCAGAGAGGTGTGGTGGCCTAGTGGTGAAGATACTCACCCCCACTCAGTAGGAGCAGCAGATATTTCTCTCCTAGGGCACAAAGAAAAAGCATCTCCATGTAGGTGCCAGAAAACTATTCTGTAGGAGGTAACAATTTAAACGAAAGAATACATACATTCATCATGAGGTGTAAGCCAGTGGTTCTCAACCTTCCTAATGCCGTGACCCTTTAATACAGTTCCTCATGTTGTGGTGACCCCCAACCATAAAATTATTTTCATATATACCTGTATTTGTATTGAAATACGTGTTTTCCAATGGTCTTAGGCGACCCCTGTGAAAGGGTCATTTGACCCCTAAAGGGGTCCCGACCCAGAGGTTGAGAACCACTGGTGTAAGCTAAATGCCTGCTGACACAGAACTCTAAATTACAGCTGTTGAATGGACAGAATGATTTGAGCCTCTTTTTCAGTTTATTAATTACTTCTGATCGTATGATCCAAAGTCATGTTTTCTCACATTTTAGAAGTGGGAGAGGAAAAAAAGATAATACATGAGAAGAAAGATGTTTCCGATATTCAAGCAAAAGGTATGCTTTTGGACTGTTTTTTTTAAAATTATCATTAACATGATACTTTAAATATAAGGGATTATATATAAATATAATCTCATTATACATCCCTCATTAGAAGTGTTGTATTCTGTACAAGATTATTGAATCCCATTGATGTTAGTGAGCATCTCCCAGGTACATAACATTCTTTACTTTCATCATTGACCAACAAAATTTACAGTCAAAACTAGAATTAAAGCCATCTCACTGTGCTAATATACAAATAACTAAATGTAGGGAATCATAAATGTAGATTTATCATTGACACATAGTATCAATGCCATTAAGACTATAAATACATAACCTATGAATGCACTGCTACATAAATCTATGTACCTGGTATACTATGAGAGGGAGCGAGGGAGAAAGATGGAGATGGTCAAGTTTAGACTGAATTCAATATTCAATCATTCAAAATAATAGCATATATTTTTCATAAGTTGCTGAAATATGTACTTTACTTTTCCAGCATAGGAAACACCTTTTTTAAATTATTTTTTAGGGAAAAAAGAAGAAAAAAGGAAAACTACTGAGAGGACAACACTCTCCGTAGTTAAAAAAGCAGGTAGGAAATACTATATATTCTGTTACTCCCTTCAGTGAAATCTGACTACTACCTGAGTGCATTTTTTAGATTTTTAACTGGGTGGGTATGCAAATATTGTTTTTTTAAAATGTTCTGAATTTAGTATGTTTTAAATAAAAAAAATGATTCTTACTTTAGATTTACATTGTGCCCAAACTTGAACTTTTAACTTGGTACTTTTTTTGTTTTTAATAGTATTCATTATTATAAAATTATTATATCCTTGTATCTATGGCATAACATTATTGTCAACATTTTCTTAAAACAATATAATAAGGTATTTTGCTAGCAAATTTTCATAGTAAAAATTAATGAGAATTAGTCAGAGCTATTACATGCATGAACAGTTCATCAAAGAAATTAATGTTGGTAAAAGATAAGTATTTATAAACAATTATGACCATAATAACAAAAATATCTTTTGACTAGTAATTTGGTTTGTGGACTGGTAGTCCAGATATGTTAATTCTTTTAGTTGCATGACCTTTCATCAAAATTTTCACTGAAATTTGGTTATGCTGGGATGCTTCTCAGGATACTGGAAAGACACAGTTGAAACTTCTTATGAACTACATCATCCCGCTCCCAAGGGACATCTGTAGGAGAAGTAAAGAAAAGGCAATATGGCAGCCATAACTACATGATCAAAGCCCCATTCCCTTTTCTATGCAGAACAAATGTGACCCATAGAAAACGGGGCAGAACTTCTGTTAGGCAGCTGCAGCTGTTAGCTTCATGTTTTCCACCCTTTCTTCTGCTCATATCTACCCACCCTTGTGCTAATTGCTGCACCCTACTAGCTCTCCTCTGTATAAGATACCAACAAAAAGCTGGGCAGAATTAGACCTAAGTTCCCAGAGTAGAAAGTAAAACTACAGTATAAGAATGAAAATGCATTGCACTCATTTTTTTCAAAATCAAAAGACATTTTGCATATTTGGGAATTGAGCTTCCATTTTGTTCATACCTACTTGAAATGAAATTCCACCAGTCTCAGGTAGGCTTATTTATGAATAAATGTACAATATGTAAGATTTCATTGGAATAGAAGGATCTTGCAGCAGTGACTCAACCTTATTTTTAAAATAACATTATTTTAAAAACTTTTTAATAACTGTTACCTTGATGGTCCTATAGAGAATGGTCCTATTGGATGCTGAAGATGGTTTGATTTTATGGTTCTATGTTTTTATTTATTCAGGTTTAGTTTTGCCATTGTGGGTCTGGTTTGTGTTGCTCTTTATTTCTGTAAACCACCAAGGGCCTGTGTGATTGTGGCAACAATAAAATCTGTTAAAGAAACATATAAATAATATACCTGTGTAGTCTCACATCTCCAGAGGCGTTTCCAGTCAGCTGAGGAGAGAAATTGTTATGCATTCATCTGTAACATGCCCAGATACTCCTCTAAAACTGTTGTAAATGAAAACTCTGTGTGTCCATTCTAGCTGAGCTCTCCTGGAATTTGGCTAGTGTGCATATGAGCCTCATTCCCCCCACACACACACTCATTTACAGTATATTGGGAGAAGGTTATTGTGCAACCAGGATATGACTGAAAATGCATTGTAATTCCAGATGTCGATGTATTGAAAAATGATTTTGTAGCATTATTTAAATGTCATATGCAGATATTATAAAGTAATGCATGGCATCATGATTACTAGGAATATTCAAAGATTGGTCAGTTTGTATGAAATTATTGTTTTGTTGCACAATCAGCCAGATGTTCAGATGAGATTTGACATTTTTGTCTACCTATGGAGTCCTTCCCAAGAACCTGAGATATTATTATTATATATGCAACTAGCCAATAACCCGGCTTTGCCTGGGTATTTTTGGCCTCCCGTGATATGCTATAAGCAGGGAATGCTGCAACCTACAATTCCCAGCATTCTTTGCCCAGTTTGCTGATCCTGACTTCTTTAAGGTTGACTCAGCCTTCCATCCTTCCAAGGCTGTAAAATGAAGACCCAGATTGTTGGAGGAAATGCACTGGCATTGTAAACTGCTCAGAGAATGCTATAAAGCACTATGTACCAAAGTACATAAGTCTAAGTACTATTGCTATATCTTAATTTAATTTTTAAATGCATTAAAAACAAAAACACCACTATAATAATTGCTTGTTCCTTCCTGGTTATTGAAAACCCAGATAAAAATATGAAAAGTTATAGTTTATTTATTTATTTATTTATTTATTTATTTATTTATTTATTTATTTATTAAATTTATATACCGCCCTTCTCCCGAAGGACTCAGGGTGGTGTACAGGGCAATTAAAACGTAACAAATATATACAATTAAAAATAGATTAAATTAATAATAGTTAAAAGGGTTTCTTCTAAAGTGGGTAGAATATATCAAAAGGCCTTGGCACATACCACTGATTGTTAAGTATAATCCACTTGCATGATGTTAATTCTATCTTTTGAATTCTGCATTCTTTCTTATAGTTTTATCTGGTTTTCATCCCCTTAAATTTCTTAACACTGGTCTGGACAGAAGGTTTATTTGTTTAATTTATATAGCAGCCCATCTGACATGCATGTAATATTGGACAGCATACACAATTAAAGCAGAACTAAACAATCAATATTGTTTATCCATTTAAACAATTGAAAATTATATTAACCAAAGACAGACAAGAATTCAGTCAAACTTACACTATTTAATGGGCTATATGCTTCCATGGGATCCTCAACCCTGATGACAAAACCAAGTTTTGAGGCCTTCCAGAAAGCCAACAAGGTTGGAGCCAACCTCAACTTGGGGCGGGGGGATTATGTTTGAGAGGCTTGGCTGCTGCAGCAGAAAATGCTGTGGTCCTGGCCCCCACTAAAAGATGAGACAGACAGATATAATTGAGTGAGATGACCTCTCAGGTAACCTGGCCCCATGTCATGTCAAGGTGCTGACATGTCATCACAGCACCTTGAATTGGACCCAGAAGCTAACTAGTAACTAATGTGACTCATGGAGCAGAAGTGTAACACACACAAATACCCGCATCACTGCATTTTGCACCAATTGAAACCTCTGGATACTCTTCAACAGCAGCTCCACGTAGAATGTATTACAGTACTGCATCTGAGATGTGATTAGGGCATAAGTGACTTGACAGGAAGGGTTGCAAGTGGCACACAGCATGAAGCTGTGAGAAAGTCCCCCTGGTCATGACTGTCACTTGCACTTCAGACAAGAGTCATGAATTCAGAACAATTCCCAGGTTGCACATTGGGTCTGTCTGGAACAATTGCAATCCATCTAAAGCCAAATATGGTAAATCTTCAGATATGGAAGGTCCCCAAACCCAAACCCACTCAGTCTTGCCAGAATTCAGCTGAAGCTTGTTGTTCTCCAGGCACCAAGAAAGGACATCAACAGCACCATTTAGCTTAACAGAGACAGAAGTGTATAGCTGAGTGTTATCAACATATTGATTATACCTTACCCCATGATAATCAATAATCTCACCCAGTAGCTCCATATAGATGTTAAACAGAAGTGGAGAGAGCACTATGCAGCAGGGCTGCTGCTACAGTAGCAACAACCCCAACTGAACGTAAGAGCCCAAATTAATGAACAGGGTCTCATAACGTAATGAGCAGAGTCCCACAATAGTGAGGAACAAAACCCCTGGCAAGGGCCTTAATGCTGCCCATCCACATATAAGCCCTTGGACAAAAGAATGTGCCAGACTGAAGTGTCTCACAAGGATGGAATTTGCGTCTTTACATCATAGCTTGCTACATGAAACCGTCAGCATGCAGGGCTGCAATTGTATTGTTCTCATTTGGCACATCTGTTTTCTTTTTTCCAGTAAGAATAATTGGTTATTGCAGATAGCAGCAGATTCTGACTTGCAGAATTCTTGTGGGAGAATGTATTGAAGCTGTTGGGGAAACATGCTTAGTTCAATATATTTCATAGTAAAATGCAAAGTGTGCGTGTGGCAGGTGTTTGTTAGATTTTATTCCCCTGTTCTTCTACGTGTCTTTACACATGTATTATCATTGCATCTGTCAAGATTTAAAGGGATGGGTTTTGTATATGTCTGGCTACATCAAACATCTAAATGATATTTTTATTCATTATGGTTAAAAACACGTGGGTTGTAAGATAGAAAACAGTTGATGTTTCTTTACTTGTTCAATGTAGCATATATCAGTTTTTCTCTAGAAATCAAAGTCCCACACAGCAAGGCTTCAATTCCATTCCGATTCCAAAGGGATCAATAGTAAAATTAATAGAACCCACTCCCAATAAAAACACTTCCAAACTAAGAATATTAATTTCGTAGACCTTTCCACTGCACACCTAGGTGAATTATACCTAGGTGTGCAGTAAATGCCTATACCAGTACATAACTCCCAGATGCTTAGTTACAGATGGCTTAAACCTTCCTTCCTTCTCTTTTGTGTGATGTGGAAATTACGAGACTTTTGTTGCTGCAGAAAATACATCAACTTCAGGTAGGACAGAGGAAAATTGCCCCAATTAAACATAGTAGCAGACAGCAAAAGTTATATAAGCCATGCAATGAAACTAAGGATAACAGCTATATGAGAAGGAAAAGGTGTGGGGGGGAAATGAAATTTAAGAAAATTGCAGGAATAATGGAAAATATTATGCAAAAGTGGGCATAGTAAAAGGCAAAACAAAATCTAAAACAAAAAACAAACAAGTAAAGATCTACTTGAGAAACCCCAAAACAGAAAATAGGGCATGAATAGACCTGAGAACTGTACAGAAATTATCCCATCTCAGAATTAATGATGTGCATTAAGGTTTGATCACTGGACTACAGCCAGAAAATCTGAAAAGTGAGGTTAATGGGCCCTGGAAAATATTGCTTCATCAAAGCTGCAGAAATTGATGAAATACCAGCAGAACTATTTAAAATCTTAGTTGATGATGATGCCATTAAAGTGCTTCATGCGGTTTGGAAGTAGTGCTGAAAACATAGCAGTGGCCTAACGGAAAAGATCAATACCCAAAAGGGCAGTGCTAAGAAACGTTCGGACTAGTGAGTAGTTGTGCTTAATTCACATGCCAGTAAGCTAATCCTCAAGATGCTGAAAACCAGAATTCAACAGTGCATGGAATAGGAACTGGCAGAAGTACAAGCCGCATTCAGAAGAGGCAGGGTCACCCAAGATGACATTGGTAACTTCTGATGGATAATGGAACACAGAGAGGAATTCTAAACAGGCATTCTATGTTAGCATTGCTAATTATTCAATGGCTTTTGTAACTGTGTAGCTCTCACACACAAAAATTGTGGACAACCCTAAAAACATGGATGTAGGCTACTTCATCTGCCTCCTGAATAATTTATATCATCACCAGAAAGCAACATTTATAATGGAGGACATAAATAGATCGGAATCAGCAAAGAAATATACCAAGGCTATAAACTCTTTATTATGTGCAGAATTTATCACAAGAAATACTGTCCTAAAAGAAGCAGAAATTGGAATCTTATTTGCTGGAAGGGACATCAGAAAGTTCAGATATGCTAATTAATGCTTTAATGCCTAGAAACAAAGGGAGATAAGCAAGGAGGAGATAGAGAATGACTTGTTCAAAGATATTGCACAACCTGGCTTGCCACTCACCATGTAAAAAAAAAACACAAAACCCCCCAAGATTAGAAAAGCTAGTCAAATGTATATAAAAGGAGATGAAGCTGAAGTGGTACCTTATTTTCTTTAGTTCATAAAGTTGTCAGAATGATCGTCATAGCTATGAATGAAAAGAAATCACAGTAAAAAGAATCTAGACAAAATATTAAAGTGAGGAGAAATCACATTGATAACAAATGTACTGATTGCCAAGGCCACTGTTTTTCCAGTTGAAACGTATGGTTGTAAAAGCTGAACCATCAGGAAAACCCGAATGAAGAAAAATGATGCTTCTGCGTTGTGGTGCTGGAGAATATGGTTGAGAATATCTTGGATCATAAGAAGAACAAATAGTTCTATATATAGTAAAACCAGACCACACCTTAGAATACTGGTTGTGGCCTTCCAAATGCATTGGGTCATAAAGCTTCCCAGAAGTTTCCAGGTGTATGACAGATTTGCATGTGCTGTTGGGCCCTGTAGCTGATTAAACCTTCCCATTGGGGTAGAGAGCAAACTGAAAGTCTCCAGAGACATAGCAGTAGTTGGCTGTAGCTTCCTGGGTCTTGGGAAAAGGAGCAGGGGCTTGGTGGTTTATGCATCATGAAGATTTAAGTTCCTTTTCTGCACCCCATAGAAGGATATAATCTTCCCTCCATCCCTTTCACCTGATTTTTTTCCTGTTGGCTTCCCCATTGACTTTCCGGGGAAGCTGGCAGACAAAACTGAAAATGGTGATCACATGATTGCAGGCCACTTGGCAACCAGTTGTAACAGCAAATATGTTGTCAACAGCCTGAAACGTGGTCACATGACTGCATTGTGTGAAGTGCGTGTGTGTGTGTGTGTGTGTGTGTATTTCAGTGTTTTATGACATATGGAAGATGCTTTCTGAGTCTATTATCGGTTTGACTGTTTGTTAAATTGTAAATCGAGCATTATGTGTAGGATTGTACATTTCTTTAACAGGACTAAACACAACCAGAGACAGACAGCTGTAACTGTATTTGAATTTCTGAAGCAGCATTTTTTAAAAAGTGCAAAAAGATTTCACTTTCTCCTTTGTCTTCTGATCACTTAGATAGAACAAGCGAAGTAAGATCAGGAAAAACAAACTTATTCTGGGTTTGTGTCTCATGTTGTAGGCATCAGAGCTTTATGAAAGAGAGACATACACCCAAATCTCTCTGCTTTGCCTCTAAACATTGAGCTTGCAAAGAATAAATGCCTTACGTCCATGGTATAAAGAGACTGGCCATTCTAAATTTTACTGTAGTTGGGAGGTAATTGGCTAAGATTCTTAATCTAGCAGGTCATGTTGTCCCAAAAGTGCTTTTTCAAAAGGAAACTGGACTTTCTTTGTTTTTCCTTGAAGTGCAATTGGAACTGCTGAAAAGACTGTGTTATAAACATATCTATATTAAAATTGAACAGCCCCCTCTTAACAGAAGAGGGGGGGATACCCGCTGTTCTGTCCTCACTCCCAAAATAACAGATTAATCAGGCAAAACCATGACAGAAAGGGTTAATGTTCACCAATTCTTGTATTGCTTAGTTACAAAAGAGTCAGGCAAAAGAAACAGAAGCAGTC
>JANHFR010005319.1:250070-262280 GCA_032468015.1 Mimophis mahfalensis
CTGGCAGGGATTCCTCGTCTGGAGGTTGCTGTATTAACAGGGGGGAAAGACCTGGCAGTCCCTCCACATCATCCTCCAAGTCCTCCTCCTCTTGAGGAGCAGGCCTGGCTGACGGAGCCACAACACCCACTATCTATCTCCTGTTTATGACACAATCCTTTCAGTAGTTCCAAGAAGGTTCCACACCCATGTGTACCAACTAGGTGTACCCTGAGGACATAAATCAGTGGTTCTCAACCTTCCTAATGCCGCGACCCTTTAATACAGTTCCTGATGTTGTGGTGACTCCCAACTATAAAATTATTTTCACATACACCTGTATTTGTATTGAAGTATGTGTTTTCCAATGGTCTTACGCGACCCCTATGAAAGGGTTGTTTGACCCCCAAAGGGGTCCCAACCCACAGGTTGAGAACCACTGACATAAATAAACCTGCTAGTGGCCTCAGTGACTCCCAGAGACAGTGCTACTGACCTAATAACTACAAGATATATAAATCCTTCCATTCTCCACCATTCAGTCAGAATTGAGGAAGCTTCTGGGATGAGAAGCAAAACGTCTTCAAGGAAAAACAAAGAAACTTCAGTTGCCTTTTGAAAAAGCACCTTCAGTTTAGCATTCAGTATCTCTTTACTTAGTTGCGAGAGGTTTGCACTGAAGCCAACCATGAGTGGCTCCATTTTCATACATTCACACTGAAAACAATATATCCAGAACAAATGGGGATACAATTAGTGAGTCTTGGTAAAATGACCACCAAATCCACATGCCCTAAAGATGCTATGGTGGTGCCTGTGATTTGGAGAAAACAGTATAAAGCAGTTCAGAGACACTTTACTGATTTCAGTCAGGGTGTGTATTTTTTTTCTAGACATCCTCAATCAGTCTGATGGAAAATCAATTGCTTTCGCCCATTCTGAAAAGGACAAATTGTTAGTGAAATTCCTGCAGATTGGATTTGATGACCTTATTCTTACTAGCACTGATGATGGGCTAGCACTTATGATATTACCTAGTTTGGGTAATGAAACTTCTGCAAGAAAATAGCCAAGCTCAGAGAGCATCAAGTATAAGGGTGGACTGAGGTGGAGGATATAGTCCTGTCTTCAGAGGCCATTTCTCCATCTACCTATCTATATAAAATTGAATGTGTGTGTGTATGTATGTGTGTGGGTGTGTATATTGCACATACACTCTGAAATGGCTTGACCAATTTCAACCAAACTTGATAAACAGATGACTTACCCTCCGGGAACAAACACTGTGGGGGTCAGACATGCCTAACACCCCTGGGGAGGGGGGGGAGTCTGTGTGCCCTAAAAATACTGGCTGTGTGTCCTAAAAATCAGTACTTCACAAGGGGGCTCCCCCTGACTTGCGACGCTTTGTGAGAGAGCAACTTCAGGCCTGACTAAACACATAGAGCTACTAACAGCGGGAGTCCTGACTACAGGATTTTCCTGCATGAGAGACCAGTGTCAGGCCTGACTAAACCCAGTCGAAGCTGGGTTATTGCCTACTAGTATGCTACTAAAACTCTTCTGCCAGTTTGTCTGATTCTAATATTCAGTTAGCCCAAACAGTGCACCATACCACAATCATTTTTAGTCAAGGTACCTCAAATCTATTAACATGGAAGAATACACACAAAATCTAGGACACTTGTGGAATTGAAAGAATCTTCAAACCAGTTGTATTCATAAAGTTGTGACTGCTGCAAAGCCACTGCAGTCAGCCTCAGTCACATGATTATGATTTCTGATGCATCTTGCCAGCTTCCAACAAGGAAGCTTAGTAGGGAACATACCTGTCTAGTTTAGATTTTAAAAATAAGGGAAATTTTCCAACACCCAATGCGTGCTCATGCTCTCACATGCCCCACCCCCATGCATGTGTGCATGACCCCCGTGTGCACACAACCATGCATGCGTGTGCAACTGCCCCCTGCCTCCTCGTGCACGTGTGCATGCTCTCCCCTGAGCTGAAAAAACACCCCTTCAGCTTCTGCACGTTGCGTTTTTCTGCGATGCCAGGCAGGGTTAGGGTGGTGGAATGGGCTGCTTCACCCCCCCACACACACCATGGAATCATGGGAAAATGCGATGTACAAAAGTGAAGAGATTAAAGGAAAGGTCCCGTTCAATCTCTCCACTTCTGCATGTCACGTTTTTCCACGATTCCAGAGGGTGTGTATGTGTGGGGTGAAGCAGCGCATTCCACTCGCCACCCCGCCTGGAATGGTGGAAAAATGCTAAAAAGACACCACTGGCAGGGTGTTTTTCCTGCTCAGGGGATAGTGCATGTGTGCGTGCATGCACGGGAGGGAGGGGAGTGGTGGGGGTCGGGAGTACTCACGCAGGCAACATCATGGAATACGGGAGATTTACGGAAAATACTGGATGGCAGGAAAGAGGGTAAAAATATGGGAGTTTCCCAGCCACAACAGGAGACTTGACAGCTATGGTGGGGAAGCCAACAGGGCGTTGGAAGTTACTCCTGCTTCTACTGCTTTTTCCCTTGCCTGTTGCCATTCTGTTTCTCTGATTAGGTGACAAAATGTTTCTCAAATGGATCATGAGTTATCAAGTAGTTTCCTGTATTTTAGTTAAGTTCCAAGGTAAAACATTATAGAGAAATTCTTCCTTTTTTTTTTCAGAAAGGGATGGCTGAGCAATCAATCTCAAAGATGCAACAGAGCAATGTACAGATGGATAATTGAGAAAACATAAATAAGTTTTACAACAATAAAATAATCTTTAAAACTTTACCAAAAGAGACATTACCTCAGGCAAGTGAGAATGAATTACTAAAATAAATACTTCTATTCTATTTCTACTAGGATAGATAAGCTTCCAGGAAATTGGAAGGTAAATTGTAAAATAATCCAGCCCTATTAAGTTGGGTGGGGTGATGGCTCAAGAGTTCAACAGCCCAGGTTCAAGACCCAAGCGCCATGGATGGAGTGAGCTGCCAACCTAGCAGTTTGAAAGCATAAAATGCAAATAAATAAATAGATACCACTTTGCTGGGAAGGTAACAATGCTCTGTGTCATCGTGCTGGCCACATGACTGCAGAAATGTCTTTTGACAGGGCTGGCTCAATGGCCTTGAAACGGAAATGAGCACTGTTGTTGAGCAAGGATCAGGTGTGGCTGTGCGAATGAGTCCATATCTCTCTTGATAAATGAAACACGCTTATTCAGTTGAACAAATGTGAGTCCTCCGTAAGATTGGAGGGACCCTGAATACAGTACAAAGCAAATATATATACCGGTAGATTTCTTATTTTTACTTAGTTATGTAAGAGGAAACCAGCATATGTTAGATAAGGCATAGAAGTTATAAAAATACTCACATATGCTTTCTATAGTTTGGATCTCATATTTAACCACAGACTTGTGGTTTCTTATGGAACTTTCCACAACTGTAACGGCCCGAACTTTAATTCTCCCATTAACATAAGGACCTTTTATCCAATCATCAGAGTTATTAGAATCCTGATCAACACAACCCTGTATACTCAGCAATGACTAGTAGAGTAAAATCCATGAGGACTCCTTTATCTTTTTTTTACCTTTTTAAAAAAAATTAAGTTAGGGCAAGTACATCCAGGCCACAAGAATCTTGGATGAACACTAGAATCTCTTAACCTTTGGCTGCCATCTACTGGCTGGTTAGAATTTTGCATTCTAGATATGGTAGCTTCCATAAATGTTGCATTATCCCTAAGAAGTACTGTATTAAGGGATGGCAAGCTGACAAATTGATTACCTTGGGAGTTTTCCAATTCTACTCTCTCAATAAAGAAAACAAAATCAGCCAACCATGTGTTTTCTACAATAATGTCTCCGTCAGAAAAACTAAGGCATTCAGAGAGAGCAACTCACTTGTGTACAAATTGAATGAAGAAATTAATATATCTAGATCCCTCCCCCCAATATCCTTTAATTCATCCCAGAACAATTCCAGTTGGCTGAAAAAGATTGCCTGCAATGGTTTGGGAGGAAACACTTGGTAGAGGGAATTTCTCTCCCAATAATTGAAATACCACCTATGGAAAAGTATGTTGGGGACTTATAAAATTGACGTCTTCACCTGCATTCATCAAACTGCTTACTTCATAATGGCTTCTCAGAATGGGATTACGGCATTAGGGAGTAATTCAAAAGTCACTTATCAGTCTCTTGATTCCAGCAGGAGTACATACATATGCATGAGGAGTGAATCATCCCCTCAGGTTGCCTTTCTAAATGCACATTTGCAGAAATAAATAGTAATGCCAATGTTTTCCTTGGAACTTGATATCAATAGTATGCTGGGAATAATAAAAGTGTGCCATACCAAGAAAATGTAAAGCCCAATAAATAATAAAGGTTTTTAACAGAAGTGAGATAGATAATACATATTGTTGAAACTAGCATCAGTGACTCTCATAGTATCTAAAATGGAAAGCAGTTGTGTTAAATTCAAGTTAACATCCATTTAGCTGTTTTGGTGGAAGGATCTAACTCATGGCTTTTCTCTGTACTTAAAAAAAAGCCCAAGCCTTAAATGAGAATATTAGCCATAGCACTAAAACAAACATTTGATTTGATAGCATAGGTTTTGCCTGAGTAAAACCTGATGGGATTCTGTGAATGGAGGTGGGGATTCAAATTAGTCACCCTCCAATTGCTTAACATTGAAAAGGTTTATTTTTCTATGTTTGGTATGAAAATCCTATTTGCTTATAATAACATTATCTTATAGGTCATGTTAATGTAGTTAATTAAATGTAGGAGTAAAACATTAGTTGATGCTTGATAGGTGTTTTGTTTCACATAGGCTCTTGGAAATGTACTTTTCCAAATCGGAAAAGCATTCTAGAAATTGAACACTACAATCAATATTCTGCTATTTATTTTATTATTTTCATTATTTATTATACAAGGTTGAGGAAAGCCAAATGTAATGGCTTCCTTTCTTCTCAGTGTTTTTCCATAAGCGTGCAAACTGCAAAGATGGCATCAATACCGTGTTTCCCTGAAAATAAGAGCTAACCAGCTAGGGCTTATTTAGCTAACCAGTTAACCAAATAAGCCCTAGCCTGATTTTTAGTGTGCTCTTAATATAAGCTCTATCCCAAAAATAAACCCCAGTTAAGGTCGTCATCTGCCAGGGATGGGTGGGCATGACCAGCACCGGAGGCAGCAAGGGCGTGGGGGCTGAAAATATCCAGCACCAGCCACAGCCCCTGAAGTACAGGTGAGTTGATTACCTGTCCAAGCAGCAGGTGGAAGCAGAGGTGCAGGGAGAGAAAGGCGATCCAGACTCACCACATGGGCTGCAAGAAAGCCAAGAGTCGGTGGTCTGGAGTGGGCGGCTGGCCTCAGGAGGCTCATCTTTGTGCGACAGCACTGGTAGCAGACAGAGGCAGAGGCACAGGGGAAAAGGCAGGCAATCCTGACACAACGTGCGGGCCACAGACAAGCTAAGAGATGGTGGGATGGAGTGAGCAGGTTGCAGCTGGTGCCAGACACCATCTGGCCCTGTGCACTTATTGCCTCTTTTGCGTGCACTGGAGTGTGTGTGTCCAGCTGGGCTAATCAACCTGATATCATATTTCCCCCCAAATAAGCCCTAATGTGTCTTTTGGAATAAAAAAAAATTATAAGACTGGGTTTTATTTTCAGGAAAACAGGGTAATACTAGCGTCTTTGACCAAGTTGCATTGATTGGTATTGAGTTTTACGATGTCATGTAGGATGCTGTAGTTGATTGCACAAGATAGTGTTTGTTGATCTAAAAAGCAGACCTACACCTGTGAGAAAAATATGATGATGATGGTTTTCATTATTCATTATAATTGTTACGACCTGTGTTTCAGCTCTAACAAAACACCAGGATAGCTTAGTAAAAGAGAAAAGGACACGAATGCCAAAAGCCGATGGATTTTTCCTTCCAAGTTTGGATTTTCTTTTTGGAGAGGAAAACTAACATCCCCTTTCACAAGGCACATCTGGGGACTGAGATGCAAGGAGGTGCCAGTGGGAAGGGCATTTGTCAGGAACAAGTATTGAATCTGTGGAGCCTCATGTGTACTTGCCGATACCTGGGGATTGCTGTATACTCTGTCTTGTGGGACCTGCCCGGTTTGCCTGCTTTACTGAACTTCTTGCTCTGGTTACTGTTTGGGCTAGCCTGGCTTATTGGACTGTTGGCCCTGGTTACTTTTTGGCTACCCTTGCTTACTGGACTACTTGCAGCCAGAGGCTTCTGAAGAGCTTTGCTCCAGGACTTGTAGTGAATGTGGGGATGTTTGGGGGCATAGTTGGACTAATAAAGGGGAGTTAGAGCTGTTCTTTGGTTGTGTTGCTTTCGTGCCACGCCCCAGGTCATCACAATTACAGTATATGAATTATAGCAAAATAATGTATGTTTTTGTTTTTGCAATGTTTTTTTTTTAAAAAAAGCTTATAAGTTATGCTTCAGATGGGTCTATCCAAACAGAGAATTCAAGTCAACCCTGCAAATACAGTTTTTTTAAAAATATAGCATTAAAAATGATGGCTACCCATGCTGTAGATATTTGTCATTTCATATATACTTTAAACCGGTTTTCTCTTTCGAAATGCTAACTTAATAGCATTTTTAAGCTTGACTATAATTGCTGTGTTTGCTCATCAGATTAGTGTAGTATGTAATGAAATTTCCAATTAATGTGTGTTCATAGTAACAAAGTATGACGGGTTAGGTGTTCATTTTTCTGAAAAACACATGGCTGCTGCTGGATATATTATTAGCTTTTCTTTGCAGCAGTTTGGTTGCAAAAAAGAAAAAAGAAATCTATGAACACAAAAGTAGAAACACTGTTTTTGACAGTATTAGAAATCTTGGAAACTCATTAAAACTCCTTCGGTTCTTTTCTCATATTTATGCATGTCACTTATGAGTGCAACATTGCTAAATTATTATTTAACTACAGCCATATGTTTCTTTCCGCTTTGTATACTACCTTGAAATTAAAGGGTTTGTGTGTGTGTGTGTGTGTGTGTGTGTGTGTGTGTGTGTGTGTGTAGTAAGGCCACAAAGACTTTAACTGTGACATGTGTGACCAAGAAATAGATCCTAAGAGGCAATTAGACACATAAAGGTTTGTTATTTCCTGTTTGATATCACCCCTAGGAAAAAAAATTGGTTTATCCTTTGCCCCAGCGGTATTTTTCTATATTTCTGATGGTTTCATATACATTTCTATGGAGGAAGAATGAAGAGGTATTGCATTTATAATAACAGAAATAGTAATTGTAATAGTAATATCTTGCCATCAGTGAAGTATGAGTAGCAACACTTGGCAGGCAGCCAGTAAACATTTATCTTAGAATAATATAAAGAACATTGTAGGCTTCCTGTTCCTAAGAAATTTGTAATTGAAAATACTAAATGGAAAGCCTATAGAGAGAGATAAAGACAAGTTATAAAGGAAAGGATGCGAGCAAATGCTATTTCTATTTCAAATAGAACATTTTAGTTACAGTTGGGAATGGCAATAAACAGATTTTTCTGCCAAAATTCGACAGAGCATGCTAGGGTTGCCAGGGGCTTAAGTGGGATGCTAATGAGCTCGGTTTTGCTTACCTCTGCTTTACATATTAAGAGAGAGATGCTTAGGGAAACTTCTGTGATAAAAGTCTATGCCGTGATTTATTCTTTATTTATCTAGATACTGTAGGCTCTTAGACATTTCTGATCTCTGGTATTTCAATTTCCTGTATGCTGGAATTATCTTTAAAATGCTTCTTTTTAATGCTAAATTTATGCTAACCCTGAATAAATTGCTTAAAAGATTTTAATTGTTGCAGGATATTCAAAACTTGCTACCAAATCCGTCCACACATGTTGTTGTTGTTGTTATTGTTGTTGTTGTTGTTTAGTATCCCTGAACATGCCTATCACCTAGGAATAATCAACAGGGTATATCCATCTAAGGCTTTATGAAGAGCAAAATCTGTACATGAAGTTTGGAGTTGAGCCGTGGGCATAATACCCCTCCCCCAATGTAACTTAGATCCTTTGACACTGTATGTTAATGTTAATTGAGTTACCTCCACAGAGTTTAAATAGAGAAGAATTAATTGCAAAGATGATTAGCTGACTGAGGGTGTTCAGTCAGATGTGCACAGCTCTAAATCATCACAGACACACACACTTTTTTTTTTTTTTTTTTTTTTTTTTTTTTTTTGCAGTTTCTAGTTTGACAGGGACACAGAAATGATTAAAAATGAGATGAGTCAAGGAGTTCGTCTCCATTATGGAAAGTTTAGTTCCAGGCTGTTTCCCATGGTCATGATAGAAGACTTCTCAGAATGTGACTTCACCTCAGAGCACCCTCCAGACTTATACTATAGTTCTTGTAGTCGCCCCTTCATCCAGAAACCAATCTCAGAAAACTTCAAAAAGATTGTAAAGCCGCAAACTGCCATTTCTTTTATTTATCGCAGCACAGGCAGAATTCAGAGGAGGCAAAACAGATCATTGAAATAAGAATGCCTCCTCCAAATGGCTCCAAAGGAAAACAAAAACAAGAAAAGAATTGCTGCTTCTTTTTGTGAACTTTCTTTACATGAATCTTTCCCTTGCCAGATTTTTTCTTTGATGTCTCTTACATGATGTCACCAAGCAAAAGAAATTACTTTCAAAAGAAGAGAGAAGAAAGAAAACCATAGTTAAGGTTTGGTCCAAGATATAATCATACAGATGCATTGAGCCTTGCAAACTAAAACTGGATTGTTGAAAAGCAACGTAAGTTTAAAGACAAAGAAAGGGCAAGAAATAGAGTTACTGACATGTAAATGGCAGGAAGGAGAAGATTGGGGAAATGAACAAGCTGGCTTTGAATAGAGGGCAGGTGTCCATGGACCAAAAATGTGCAAAGCAAAAGATACAAGTACAGATACTCAACCACTTATTTCCAAGAGAGATGATAGTAGAAGGGAAGAACCTGTATTGTGGATAATAATGAATAACTGGAGACAAGAAAACTCAATAACGCAAAATAGCCAATGCATATTAAGTGCAGATTATAATGCTAACTGAACATATCAATTAGTCAATGTAGCTACACTAAAAGTACAGGATCTAAGTGTAAGATTTGGATGTGTTTAAAAGTTAAAATGGTAAATAGAACCATCTGGAATGGCTGGGGAATTTATACAGCACATGGCTACCAATTATAACTGGGCAGCAATGTAAAATGAGCAATATAATAAAATAAGTTTACAGCTTTATTTGCCTTTTTGCCACATGGGTAAAAACTTAGCCCAAATGGAATACCTTTTCTACAACAATTGTAGAAAGAACATTGAATCAAGCCAGGGAGAATTGTCCTCCTATATTTAGGGATTGTGATTTGTCTTTGGTATCTGACCAATCTGGTCAACCTTACTGGAAGACAAGGAAATATGGTTAGAAATAAATCCTTCAGAATAAATGCCAGGTCTAGTTGAATACTAATATCCTTAATTAGAAGCTAGCATTGCTTTCATTCCTCTCCCAAATTTCACATGTTGTTTTGTCACTTGTATGAATTCTTAGAGCCCATATAAGTTGTTTGGAAAATCAAGTTTGCCCATCACCTAAAATATAAATGAGTGGGATGCAAATGCCTCTGCGTTCATTTTTATGCAGCTAAAGGCCCTTGTTTTGCAGTATCATTAAAAGGCATTTCAAATTGTTGAATAATGTTTTAGAATCCTTCCAAATCATAAATAGCTGTCTTTCTTCCATGGTGTATTTCTGAACTGAATCTAGGTAAATGAGATACATTTCTATTTAATTTTCCTTCCGCCCCCACCACCCCTTGTCTCTTATTTATTGTAACATAAGCTAATGTTGAATATTTCACTCTTCAACATAGAATAAAGTCAAGGATTGCTAATCAGCTTCTTTTAAAAAATATTCATGTAGATAAAACAGGTTAATCCCCTGACCTGCAACAATGCAAAACTTAGTGGTAATTAGTCTAGGAGAAATAACAACAGACAATTCTGTTGTCAAGTTTGCTAAAATGAGCACAATTGGAAAAACAGATATCTGGTAGAATCCTCTTCGATACTATTCATTACCTTGCTTTGGACATGGTATTACAAATGCACAAACCTGCTCTAATGGATGCAGCAAAAATAAGGGCCTGGGAAGAAATCTGATTACTACTCAAGATATATGTATTTTTTTAAAATCATAGTTTGTTTTAGACAGAATCAATCTCTCTTCATGGACATGGTATCTGTAAATGAACCTCAGTTTTTATAGACATGGTATCCTTGAAGGAAAACTAATTCATTCATCCCAATTCAATGAATCTACGGCTACCCCAGTTCCATCCTCATTTCCTGAAAATTTCCTAGGACAATAGTTACTAATCCTGAAAGGGGCCACTCTTATATGGTTTTGAGGTTAGTTAAGACCATCACTTACTCAGAGAGGGAAAATTCACAATTTCCTTTTGCTCCTTCAGTGTTCAAGGCTATATTAGAACTAGATTTTGAAAAAAAAAATCTGTCCTTTGAATTAAATTATACCTTCTGTCTTTGACAAGAGAATTATGCTCACTTCTTTTCTCATTGTGTATGTGATAACATCAGGCTAGATAACTTCTTCCCTTGGGAAACACATTGGTATCCTACCTTCCCTATTAATATGTGCCAGTGAAAAGTAATATTGGTGTGAGATTACATTCAGGAAATCATTTATGAACTTTTGCTCAGTCTCTGATTAATTATTGTTCTGTTAGATATTTTGTTTCATGACTTTTTAGCTATGTTGAGAATTTTTGGAAATGGAACTGGAGATTATAAATGTTTTAATAAACACACGTAAAGAAATTCATCTGAAAAGTGGAGATTACCTGAAGAAAAAGGTTCCAAGTAGTCACAGTTTTTTGTGTGAATGTAATCGAACTATGGTTCTTTCTCACACAGAGTTGTTATGTTTCACCCGGACTGGACTTGCCATAGTTTTTTGGCAAATTCTCAGAATCAGTGCATCTCAAATGGGAAAACTGAAATTCAGGAATTAATCTTGTACAGTAACTTAGCATATGATGCAACTTGAGCTAAGATTTAAAATGTTTACTTAAAGCTTCCTAGTATTCCTTCTTATTTTCTGTACAGGAGATACACAAATTACTTCCTTTGTCTGTTACTCTGTCTCTCTGTTACTTTGCAACAGTAATGTCCAATATGATGCTTTCTTTGTTATAAAATAAACACCCTTGAGGCAAATTTAAGACAGCATGTGACTAGTAGCCCTGCATGAAGTAACATATATTTGCTTCAACAAAATGGTGCAAGTTATAGAAGTGATCTGGTTTTCTATACTGAAGTGCTGAAGCTTGGTATTCTTAGCTTCTTCTCCCAGTATGTAATGGGGAAAAGGAATAATCTTGAGGACCACATCAAGGCCACAATTATGTAAAAGAAGTCTGGGGCAGAAGTGTAATTGGAAAAAGCATCTCTGACTTGATAGCCTTTAGTTCTCATGAAGATAAAGGGGGGGATGGAGAGAGAAGGAAATTCAGGCATGCAGGATTCCATTGTGGTAGCCTTATGATTCATAAGTTTGGTTCCGTGGTCTCTTCTTACCTTCAAACTGCAGTGCCTCTGGGCTGAGTTGCTTCAGGGCTGTCCACAATTTTTATTAAAGTGACTATTCATGGAAGACTTTCAGCGTGTATTGAGGAAAGCCCTTGGTAGCACTTTGACTAGCAATACAGGAGAAGTCATCTTAAAGACACATGTTAGGTCTTTAGGTGCCTCCTCTTGATGGGAGAAGATCTTCTGTCTCTCAAGGGCCTCTCTCAACAGCTGGTCAGCTAGGAAATAGCCTAACAGTGTGAAAGGAACTTTCCTGCACAGCCGGCATTTCTCATTTTCTGGCAATATTGGGAAGAATATAACCTACATAAAAAACACAAAAGAATGCATCCTTTCCTGCCATTTGCCTCTCTCAATTGTTGGTCTTCTGAGAAATGGTTCAGAAAGTCCAGCCTAGAGCTTTTTTCAAAAAGCATGGCTCTATACACAGAATGCATTAAAACAGTGGTTCTCAACCTGTGGGTCGGGACCCCTTTGGGTGTCGAACGACCCTTTTGTGGGGGTCGCCTAAGACCATCGGAAAATACATATTTCAATACAAATACAGGTGTATGTGAAAATAATGTTATGGTTGGG
>JANHFR010005319.1:303887-315233 GCA_032468015.1 Mimophis mahfalensis
TTTCTACTTACAAATTTTTCTGCTTACAAGCATGCATTTGGAACGGATTAAATTCGTAAGCAGAGGGACCACTGTACTCAGAGGCATCCACAGGATTCAGTACTTTCATCAAAAAGACAAAAGGAGGGTTATACCATGCAATGCAAGGTCTGCTCCTTTCATATATGTGTGCAACATCGCAACCATAGCATACAAAAGCATAAGACTTGTTATTATGTCAGAACAGAGCTCGCTTCCCTAGCTATATTATAATGACAGGTATGAAAGGAAGTGCTTGGTTGGGGGGGAGACACTCCAAGACTCAAAGATCTGGGATTGGTACCATTTCATCGGTGGGTGAGGATATCCTATTCTCACAAGCATCCTAATTCCAAGGGTCCTTGCAAAGGGGACCTCTCTGCCTCTTGTGATGCAGGGATCCACAGATATAACACATTTAACTGAATGTAGCCCATTGGTTATGTATGCTGATCCAGTAAAGCCTAAATTAAATCCCATGATGTTGCCCTATTCGGAGAGAATGGAGATGCCAGGAGCATCTTAACTTGATGTTAGGGATTATATTGTAGAGATTGAAACCAAAGTGATACGGCTTCTCTTAGGTTAGAAATAGAGTAGATGGAAACCACAGTAACTAACATCTTAAAAATGTTGAATTAATTCATGTTTAATGATATATTTAGGATACTTTTCTTTACAACATTTGCAAATTACTGGCCATTAAGTGCTAGTTTTGAAATTAACCAATATAGTACAAGATAATTTATTCTCTTGATCTTGCCCAATTTCACTTGTAATTTCTAGCTAGGAAATTACTAGAAATGCTTTTGTTAATACATAAATGTTCTTCTGAAAGAGAGTACCATGCCTCATTGTTTAAAGGGTATAATTATGAGACCTCTACTTAAGAAGGTCTTTTTGTCTTCTCCAGAAATTTCATGTAGCACATGCATTTAGCATCACACTGACCCTTGGAAAAAGTGTATTATGCTTGTGTTAAAAGCATTAAAAGGCTGCCAATTTACTTCTAGTTTTGGTACAGTATGTTAGATATTACTTTGAAAAGCTCACATGGCCTAACAAGCTACCTCATTCATTGAGAGATGGTCTCATAATGTTAGGAAATCTATAGATGCTGAAGGCTCATCTTCAGGAGACTTGGAGTCAAGCTTTTTCTATCATAATCAGGAAGGTGTCTCCTAATGAGCTGAGAGGACAGATCTCTTTGCTTTTTTAAAAAAAAAGCCCCTTAAAATAGGATACTTTTTGACAGGCTTTTTGATTATTTAAATTCTGGTTTTCATTTTTAAACTTTTGGTGTTCTTATTGAAGAGCATCAAAAGACTTCAAGAGCCAACGGTATCAAAAGTATATAAAGTAAGTAATACATCAAAGAAATAAAACCACAGCCAAGACTTCAGAAAGAATAAAGCTACTAATGGCTCCTAATCATTTGTCTATGGATTATGTCTAATATCAGGAAGTTTCTGGAAATTCAGGTCCTGGATAGTAAAGCTGGTTAGATACTGTGGAAACAAAATGCTATATATATTCAGAAACATTGTCTGTGGCTCATTTGCACACACATAAAAAGACTATATAATTAATACCCTCTTGGCATTCTAGAAAGAAGAGACAACTCATTAAAACTATAAAATGATTATAAAGAATAGTGACAGGTGATACCAAGAGAAGAACCAAAATAAATAGTGTCCAAAATTAATGAGCTTAGAAAAACTGATTCTTTTGAGATCGGAACATGCTTCTTAAATTTGTCAAACAATGGCAATGAACCACTGCTATTAATGTGCTCCCTATGGAACAATACCTTTGAGGCAGATTTTTTTAATTTTAATTTTATTCTAATGAGATTTTTATGCCGCCCTATATCTGTGGGGACTCAGGGCGGCTCACAACAGTAAAAACATACAATAAAAAAGTTAAGAAAATATTAAACCCATCTCATTAAATAGTTTTAAAATTCAGGTTAAAATTTAGACATATAAATTTAAAATCCCTGTCAGTCCAGGCCTGCCAGATTAAACCAGTTAGTGGAGTGGGGTAAAGATCGCTCTCTGTCCCCAGCACCTTTTTTCTGTGTCAGGTGGATTTTCTTTGCTGTTGCTGGCCCCGTAGAGGCTGGCAAAAAAGAGGGGAAGCCAAGGCATGCGTGGGGAGGTGCAATCCCCATGAGGCAAAGAGGAAAAAACCCTGGGGTGCTGAGAAGCGAAGAGGCTGTGGACTATGGCTGCCCAAGAGCCATGACAGAGTACTTTCTGGTAGAGGAAGCAATTTTACCACGGTGCAACTTTGCAGATGAGAGAGAAAGCCTGATCTCTGATAGCAAGTGAAGAAGTGATCTGGAGGCCAATTTGAGTTGAGTAGCCATAGCATAGTGGAGCGGATTACAGCTCCACAGAGAGGCAGCAGTGGATAATTATAGACTATTCCTCATCTGGAAAGTCACTTTAACAGGAGGAAGGAAGGAATTCTCGTTCACCACAGCTTATTGAAACGGACTGGGCTGATGGACTATATTTTTACCTGTGGTGTGGACCTTCTCAGTATTCTAGTTTGGATTGTCTGGATCCCCCTTTTCTATGTTTGATTTGGGGTAGATGAATTCTTAAGAGCTGAAACTGAAACCGCATGGGAATGAGAGCTGTGTGTTCCTGATTGAGCTGAGACTTCTGGCATCAGTGAGGTGTATAAACAGTTGCTGCATCAGTCCCACCTAGTGCTGAAGCTTGGAACTTACCTAAGGAGCTGTCATATCTGACCATCAATGGATTTTGGAGTTGTCTGTTTGTTCTTTGAAAAGACTGATTTCTTGTGCACTTTTCTGTCGAGTGTCACATAGACTGGTCCTCTTGATTCTGCATTTTTATGAGGCCACTGAGAGAGGTCATTGGTAGGTTTACAACAAAGTATCTAACAATAAGTTGCCACCATGGAGGTGATGTGGAAGGCCTCATCCTGTAATTGGAAGCTATAAGTATCTGCATAGGATGAAAAAACCCGAGGTTGAACTCTAACAAGATGTAATTTTGGTTTTATTTTTGTTGTTTTGGATATTGGAAAAATTAAAACCCTTTGGACTGGCTAAGTTTTACTGCATTCATTGGGTGAATTTTTGTCTCCTTAAAAAATGATGGTGTAAATTTGATTTTAAAAGTTTTAAAAATATATGATTTCTTTTAATTATGCAGCAAAATGGTCCTTAGTATGTAGATTTCTGAAAAGTTAAAAATGGATTAATAGGCCAGAGAAATTCAGAAATGTAGCTTTTTGAATTATTTAGAAGATATTTTCCCATAGGAAAATATGCTATGTTGTTTTTTAAGGATAATCATACCTTGAAGGCTGAGCACTAGAACTAGAGGATAAAGAAAATGGAGCAGAAATCCTTGGTACAAACTTTTGAATACTTTTCAGTCGAACTTTTGACATAATGACCAAAATTGACAGAGCACGTTCTAATGAAGTTGTAAAACAAGAATGAGCTGCAATGGATAGCTATGAAATTAATTTGAGGGAGACATTAAATGTAATAAAAATGGATCTAATGAATGACTTATTCCATAAAGGACATAAACAGATATTAAACCAGGAAACTGATTTGGATTTTTCTTTTTTCTCGATAACAAAATGGTTCTGTCAAGCTTTGAGAGGATTCTTTTAGCAGTGACAAACAAAAGGGTAACATTTACTTATTAATACAAAAGAAATCTGCTAAAGTTATGGTAAATAATCACTTATTTGAAGGGGTTAAAGAGTAATTTGAAAGTAATTTGAAAATTGTTTTCACAGTAATTTGAAAACTGAGGAAAGTTTATAAAGTTGTCTTGCTTGACCAAGGTTAAAAAAAGAAAAAAGTTGTAACTGATTGCCCTTACTGGATTTTTGTTGACAAAGATTGATTGGCATAGCATTTTGACTGGTTTGTGGTGGTGTTTTTTACATAAGAGGTGTAAGAGAAGAGCAGGCAAAGCTGGTGTGTGTGTGTGTGTGTGTGTGCATCATCAGTTTAGAGTCATTGTGATCCCACAGGTGCTCCAAGTCTAATCCATCTTGAATTCTGTTCACCCTTATCTGGCACAATTTAGTGCTGAATTTTAGTTGACTAGATTCTTGTGTATGGGCTTGAGTAAACCTTCTGTGCTGCAACTTTATTATAATAGTCCTGATTTTGGTGCCTGAAAAAAAATGAGCTATGGGTAGAAGAGAGATTATGTTTTCTTTAGAGACAGTGATGAACTACTAAAATTGTTTTTACATGCTGGAATGAAGGAGAAAATCATTTCTCTTTTCTTCTTCCTTCTCCCTTATTTTTTTTTCTTTTACATGGTCCCTGGTTTTTCTTTTTCTTATATTTTTCTGTTTGTGTTTTTTGCAGTACCCTATGTATTGATTTTTATTCTTTTCATTTATAATTTTTAATAACATTTTTTTAAAAAAGAGAGAGAATGGAAGATGCCTCCTGTGTACTGACACTGTTATGCGTCTGGTAGTATATAAACATAAATGCATAATTTGAGACACTATTATCGTAAATTGACTTATATTGCCTGGAAAACCATTGCACAGAAAATTACATTATTGTGACTTTCAGCCGTAAAAATGTTTCATTTTGCAGTCTTTATTTTCTAAAGATTAGAGGGATACATGAACTAAAATTCATTATTTTATTTTATTTTATTTTATTTTATTTTATTTCATTTTATTTTATTTTATTTTATTTTATTTTATTTCTTTTTTTAGGCAAGGAGGCAGAACACAAACCACCAAGTAAGTTTCTAAACTTTACAGCTATTAAAAAATACAGGAACAGTGATCATGGTCAGAATTTGATATTCGCCAGTTGGGTTTTTACTGTCCGTGGCAAACATTTATCCTTTGCCTATCTTCTAAACCAGCTGTGGGCTTTGGAAATTCTCCAGAGCAGATCTGGAGGATCCACAAGGAAGTACACTGAGTTCCATTCACATACAAGTATTGTAGATGTTGTATTTTCTCATTGAAATATGATTATAATCATACCTTAGCTCTATGGAATAATTGTAATAGGTTTACTCCAGGAATACACGTGACTGGCATATCATTTCCAAGATTATATAATAATGTCTTATTGCGTGGTATGATTTTACTGAGCAATAGAGACACAGGTTTTGCCCCCAGCATGGTCTATCCTGATGATCTATGAATGAATTATTGTGAAGTACAACATTAGTCCTGGTTCTTGCAAATCTAACCTAGAAATGTCATAATATTTCTGAAGAAGCAGCCACGTAGAGAGGGCACTGACCAGGATTCTAATAGAACTAGACTACTCATCTAAAACCCAGAGTTATTTTTTGTTTTCACCTGGTTCATGTCATGAAGTTACTCAGAATGTAGTGGTGCCTAACAGAAGTGCTTTAGGTCATTAAAGAACCTGCTAGGTCTAACCATCTTAAAAGGTTTCTCCTCCCTGCAATGGTTAATGGCCCTAGTTACCTCAGCTAGGACCTTATGCCTTTTATATGAAGAAGATATTATAAAGTTACCAAGACTTACCATTTGCATGTTCTCAACAGACTGTTAATATATCCATTCCAGAACTGTATTGTGCGTAGGCGTACCTTCTCAGAGAAAGCCTATGCATTGCCACACAGGTTGATTCATTATCTACTGTATGTTTGATGATCTACTATATGTTTGAGAACATCAGAAGACAGGGCTAACACTGTAGCTCTTCTGTCAGTAATTCTGGAATGGCTCATTTTGTCTGAAATCCATCTGAAAAGACTTTAAAAGTTAAGAGCAGAGACTATACAATACAACAGCAAAGCAATGTTGAATTTATCTTGCATTGCTCCCACTTTTTAGAACAAGACATTCTTGGGCATAAAAAAGGAGCCCATCCAGCAAAACCAGGTATTTATTCTAATATTCACACTTCACACAACCACTTGGCAAAGTAGAAGAAGGAATTGACAAACTAAGCAGAATAATAAGGCCTTGAGCGTCTGACATTATTATTATTCTGCAAGGTATACTTCTTAAGCTTGCCCTTGGCTTAAATAATAGGGATGCATCATTTTGTCCTTATTCATAAGTACGGTAAGCATGATTTTTTCTTTGTTGGTGGAAGGGAGGGGGCATGCAATATGTGTAGAATTTAAGCCAAGAGCAAGCTTAAGAATTACAACCCAACATTATCCTTTTCTCCTTTTCCTCCATTGAAGTAATGTTTTTTAATTTCTCCCCACATCCAAAGAAATTACAAGATGTGTCATGTTGTATTTATACTTGCTGCCCTGCTTTGCATGTGAATGCTTTTTCTAAACCTGCAATTTAAATAGCCTTGTTAACTTGGTTGCTAATAATGTCTTTGCTCCTATTTCATCTTTTTCTGAAAAGGTGGTTATGTACTTTAACATATTGCATTAATAGAATTTCCTACCTATTGTAAGCCAAATTGCTTAAATAATGCATTTGACAATTAACTGTGATTAATATTTTACTTTCTTACATTTATGTAATTTTTTTAAAACAGTAAAGAATATAAATAGTTCATACATAACAAGATAGAACACTAAAATACCAGTGCTTCTTTCAGGGATGCCCGCAAGGAGAAGGTCAAAAGTCAAGATTGTGTCTACATCCATGTGATCAAAGCCTGCCTCTTTTTAACGTGCATCATGATACATGTAAAAAAAGGTGGAGTTTTGATTGCATGTTGTCTTCTTTGACCCCTTTCCCTGCAGACACCTCTGGTACCATTAACAACTTTTAGGGCTGCCCCATCAATTAGCCCAATGTGAAATTCCTTGATGTAAGAAGGGTTTAAATGCAATAATTCAATCTATAGCAGATTGACACATTTGGAACTCTTTCCTTCAGCACCAATTATGAACATCTTTGTGCTACATATCATGCTTTATTGCCACAGAGAGCATAATATTAAATAATACAGTAAGAATTAGTTATATTGCAAAGTAAATGTAATTAAAAGAGGCTTTGGATAGATGATGTCAGAGAATATAAGCTGTAGCTGTTCGCAGGAGGCATCTTTTTTATGATTTATGGAAACTATCCATGTGCAAGGAAGCAGCATGTTCCCTGTAGTGAATTACAAGTTGTAGTTTGCTACAAAATAAATGTTTAAATATAGAGAATAATTGGTAAAAATTACTATGACTTTCATATACTTGCTAGTATTTTTCTGCCATTACAATATACCCAGTAGAAGATAGGAGATCTTCTACATATTTTTTAGAGTAAGTTTCTCCAGGGTGGTCACTCGCAACTCCCAAGGTTCAATGGGACTATCCATTATTGTTATTATTTATAGTATTGCTAGTTAAAGAAGTATTTATTAAATTATTTTATATGAACAATGTTTGGGGGTTGTTGAATAATCTGAAACTTTATGAAGGGTTATTGAGCTGAAGAGTTTGGGAACTGCTGTTTAGAGGCATTAATAGTTGAATAGCATTCTTTAAATCCCACAATCGCTCCATTTCTCTAGTTCAGATCTTCCATGACTACAAAACGAACTCTCTCTGATCATCTCTGATCATATTATCTCTGAACTTGAATACAAATTCAGCAACACATTATGATAACGTGGCTTTCTTCTAGTCAAATTTAGTCTTGGGGTCAAGAAAGATTTTGCACCAAATTTCATACTTTATTCTTACTCATTTTGTCAAAAGATTGTAAACTTTTACGCTGCTGTGATAACCAATATATAATTAATGTAATATTATGCTGCAAATAGCTCTCTTTAAATATTTGTGCCCCTACTTCGAGTACATATAGAGGACAGCTACACAAGTATATAGATTGCTGCTCTTGAAAGAATGTCTTACTACACTGATTATTGTGTTGCGTTATCAGTTGTCTCCTATCTAATGGGTAACTGAAGAACATCTATGAATACCAATGTATCAACTTAGCTAAATTTGATCTTTGCATTATTTTTAAACAAGGAAGGTAAAGATAGTAACATGAAGGAAACCCTAAATTATCTATTTCTATATCCATCAATCATAATAGGAATGAACAGAAGTAATTGGAATTACATTTTAAAAGTCATTATCTATTTCTATCTTTCTTTCACTACTTATTTATTTTGCTAGATCTCTAATTAATTGCTTGTGGCAGATATTTAGTATTTTGCAACATCGGGAACTTTATTTGCATCAAAAAAAGACTATTGGTGCATTCCATTTTTTAATTATTTAAATCTAAAAAATATTTTCATGTAACACAGCTGCATGAAAAGACAAGACTCTGCCTTCTACATTTATATTTATTTTTTCAGTTATGTTTTATATTTCTGTTCAAGAAATGTTAAATGATGTGCCCCTCATTTACATCTGTATTCAATATTTCAAATAATTTTAGATGTCTGCCACGTTGCAAGGATATAAAATGGATACTGACTGGAGAGAATCTGCAGAACAGATCACATTAGAACAATAATATCAAGTCCCAAGGCAAAATCCAATATATTCAGTTTTGGCATTAAAACAGATCAGACTTTCCTAATGGGCACCCTCCAGCTATCACTTTTATCCCGAACCAGTGTCCATTGATCTTCTGGCTGATGGATTGTCAAAAACATAATCCAACATATCTGAAAGACATTTATTCAAGAAGAGTAGTCTATAACTGGAATAAGAAGTCATGCAAGAAAATAAAATGACAAAAATCTAATTCATAATATCTATAATCTGCCAAAATTTCCTGTCAACTTCTTTATATCTTAAAAGTTTCTATTTTCACTGTGCTTATAGTCTGTAGAGATTCTCAGTCATCTGAGTCATGGTTATCTCAAAAAAACCAGCTATCTGCAAGGAATATAAATCCTTCCATTCCTCACTATCCTGTCAGAAGAAGCTTTTTGGATGAGAAGCAAAACAACTTCAAAAGGAAAAAAATAAGAAAACCGAATTGCCTGCTGAAAAAGGGCTTATATTTTCTCAGATATATTGTGGGCTAGATTAGGGTAATTCAACATGTACAGCTTGAGGTCTGGGGAGATTCTCAGTCATCCAGGTCATGGCTAATCCAAAGGTGCTTTTTCCAAAGGCAGTTGGACTTTGTTTTTCCTTGAAGACATTTTGCTTCTCATCCAAGAAACTTCTTTGGCCAGAACTTAAGAAACTTCTTGGATGAGAAGTGAAACATCTTCAAGGAAAACCTAAGTCCAGTTGCCTTTGGAAAAAGTACCTTTGGGACAATGTTTAGAGCTTGTTTTTACAAATGAAATATTTCTACATTAGCTTAACAAAGGTGGTGTTGTATGCACATTGATGTAACATGCACTATACAGGTGGTATTTGATTTACAACTGGTTACTTAGTGCCCATTCAAAATTACAACAGGCCTACTTTCAGAGTACGTACAGGCCAGATTCAAGTTTCAATGGTCAGGTCCCCTCCAAGATCACAAGATCCCTTGGATATACAGCCACATTCATGGCCATTTGCAGCATCCTGTGGATCATATAACTGTATTTTACAATCATGTGGCTGAAAACTGGCACTTACTTTTGGTTTTTCTGCAAAATCACATCCATAGAGAACCATGGGTTTGCTTAATAACCATAGTATTAACTTAACCACTGCCACTAAAAAGATCATAATATCAGGCTGAACATGTTTTACAAACTTTGCAATGTACGACCGTAATGGGCAGATTCTATTACAATCACATGTAAATTACTACCTGCATCAAAAACAAGCCCAAACTCTCAAAGTATGCAGATTTATATAGAGGTACTTACAGTATTATTTTTCTTTCTCTATCTCCACACCACCCAATAGAAAGACCAGAAAAAGCAACAGGTGAACTCAAAGTTGCAGGTAAACATATAGTACATGTACATAGCATATACCCGTATTTTTCAGACGATAAGACGCACCTGACCATAAGACGCACCCAGTTTTTAGAGCAGGAAAACAAAAAAAATATTCTGAACCAAATAGTACCAGTATACTAAAATATTTAGCTCCGTCGTTCTGAGAGAGCCAGCTTGGCTTGCCCCCACTCGTGCACGCGCTGCACAGCATTTGGGCCGTAAGATGCACCCTCATTTTCCCCCCACTATTTTGGTGGGGGAAAAGTGTGTCTTATGGTTCAAAATTTACGGTAGTACATATACAGATAGTATATGTAATAAGAAGCCATGAGAATTGTGTACCTGGTGGAGCTTAATGTACCCAGCACCTCACCTGATATATCTACTGAGCATCATAAAAACTAATTAAATTTGTCCCATTAAAAAATCTGCCTCAAAGTGTCAGATATTCTATTTTTATCACTCTTCAAGGTAGCCACAAACTTTAATCACTTACTTGGAATTATCTGGCTGTTAGTGTCTGGGAGGATAATTGTAGCATGTGGAGAGATTATGCCAGGCTGCTCACAGTTGAGCAAACAGAGACTGAAGTTGCATTAAAGCGAACTGGATCTGGGAAGGGGAGGGGGGCAGATAGAATGAACAGCTTTATGGCAAGCTGCCAACTACCTGCTGTTGTTCTCAGCAGGAAGTATCAGAGTGGTGGCCGTGCTCCATCTCTGCACCTTAGTTAATTTCAGTCTGTCTCCTTATATGAAGTCACAGTTGATTGGCTGTATTCAGGGATGCCTGAAAAAAGATGGATGCTGAAGAAAGACATCTGTGCATATATCAAATCACTTGAGATATGATTCAATCCAAGTCCATAGAAGAGCATGTAAATATGCAAATATATGATATATTCTGTTTCCAACCACATTTAACTTCCCTGCTGCTGACAGATGGAAATCACAAGCTTGTTTTCTCTCTTTTCTGAAACAATATGCAAATATCCAAGTCCCTTAAAGTTTAACCCTTATGATGTGGACATTCTTTGCAGATGAGAAAAAAGCAGAAAAATCTTTGAGAGAAAAGAAGGAAAAACATGGTAAGACTGGGGTTTTCTCTTCTTCTAAAAGACTGCATGAAAAGTAATTGTTCTCTGAATTTGCTAATATCTTTCCTTCCTCCCTTACCTTAATATTAACGAAGTGGGTTGTATGAGCTTCAGTTTAAATATTGTATTTGATTTTTCTGTATTTTTCTCTTACTTATATAGGAAAAACAGTTGAAATGATGCCCTTGAAAGTAAAACATGACAAAGGTATGTATGTATGTATGTATGTATGTATGTATGTATGTATGTATGTATGTATTAGGTTTCTATCCAGCCATTCATTCAAGATTTCAAGACAATCTAAGCAAACTTCTTCCTGTGAGGGACGTTGGGGAGATGCAGTCCAGAATCACCCAATGAGCTTCAGTGGCTGAGATAGATTAGAGTAGTGTTTCTC